>CAJNIZ010029380.1:31061-48582 GCA_905231905.1 Symbiodinium pilosum | reverse complement strand
CAACTCCGGACGTGAGGCGCCCGAGGCGGAGAGAGAGCAGTATGAGGCCTGGGTTTAGGTTTAAGGTTTGGGGTTTAGGGTTTAGGGTTTAGGGTTTCGGGCTTAGGGTTTCGGGCTTAGGGTTTTAGGGTTTAGGCTTTGGTGATTGTCTAACCCCTACCCATGATTAATAAACCCTCTCCCCTTAATAGGGATTATATTGGGGATCCTAATAGTTAGGGCCTTAAAAGGAGGTTTTTTGTTAATCATGGGTCTACATTAGGGTTCAGGATTCAGGGCTATAGGGTTTGGTGATGGTATAGGGTTTAGGGTTCAGGGCTTGGTGTTTGGGGTGTAAGGTAGGGGAGCTACGTTTGGACGTGAGACAGCCGGCACAGTGGAGAATTCAATGGAAAACCAGATGGACAATTAAGTGAGACCTTAGATAATCGTTTACATGTAGAAGCCCACACAATTTCAGAAAGGACTTAATTAAGGGGGAACCTTGTACGGGGGGCCGGTATAAGGAGGTGGTTAACAGAATCCACGAAGGCAAGAACTTCTTCGTGACACTAGCACCATTCGCTACATACTACAAGGGACTATAATATAGTATAGGATACGACCTGGCTGAGACTTTGGTTTTCCCACTCTGACCGTGAGATCGGGCTCGCGGATTCAGAATGTGGCCCGACACAACGAGCGCTCGGCGGAGTCGCAGTCAGAGTCATCCTCCTCGCGTTGCGGGCCAAGCGCGCCTTTGCTGGTGGGCAAGCAGGGTACCTTTACTTGGGCCGGCGTGAAAACCTCACTTTGGAGGCTGGCAACCTGCTCATCCAAGCTTGGCCACCACGCCTCACCTTCATAGATCGGAGCAAGCTGGCCTGGTCCGAAACTGATTCTGAAAGGTCTCGAACCCTCGCAGAATGTGCCCCACCGAAGAGGGGAGCATTGATCCAGCTTCCTACAGAGTGAGATCGATTGTATGATGAAAGTTCGGGGGGAGGCGTGAGAGTTGAGGTTTGCCTCTTTTGGGGAGATTACACACCTTCGCCTGGGCGTCAACGGACACAACGAACCCCACGGAGACGTTGCTGTCCCATCTTACCTCTGGCTAGAAGGGATGGCGGACTGGATCTTTCTGGCAGCCCCTAGATAGCCACCAAGGATATAAGCTAGTTTCCTAAAATTAGGGTACCCCAATATAGACCCCAATATATTGTAGTCCTTATTATAGGGACCCCCAAAAAGGGTTCCCCTAATTTTAGAAAACCCCCAAAGTTTCCACGCGCATCTAAACCTCAAACCGCGACCCCGGCATCAGCCTCGATGGCCTTGCCAAGTTCTTCCGCACTGCGCATGGCAACCTTGGGTACTGCTTTAAAGATTTGGGGTTCAGGGTCTCAAAAGTTTGGAGTTGGGGTATGAGGATTGAGGGTTGTTGGTTTCAGGTGTGAGGTTTAGGGTTGGAGCTTTGGGCTTAGGGCTGTCAGTAAACAAACCCTGCGTTCATAGTAGTACATGCAAGAATACCAGTTTTCGCAGGTATAGAAAGCTTTGGATCATGCAGGATTCTTATTTTCAACCGTAGCTTGCGAGCTTGGGCTTATTAAGGGTCCTACAGTGTAACCAAAACCTTAAACCTGAACCCTGAGAACTAAACCCTAAACCCCTAAAACTCCCTAACCCCTAAACCCCAAGTATGTGGGTGGTTGTCAAAATTGTGGTCCCTTTTTGGGTACCCTAAATATTAGGTGTCGTATTATACTAGGGACCCAAAAAGGGACCATGATTTTGACAACCATCCATGTGTTCAGGAGGTTTTGGGTTTGAGGGTTTTGGGGTCTAAGCTTGGAGGTTTACAGGTGTTTACACCTGGAGTTACCTTAGGGGTTTAGAGGTTTGAGTTTATTTTTATTTTTTTTTTGAGGGGGGCGGGGCTTGGGGTTTCGGTCTTAGGGTTTTAAGGTTTTGGGCTGTAGGGTTTGGGGGTTTGGGCTTTAGGGGTTTAGGTTGGGTACTGTAACAGTCTATATCAGAGGTCATACTAAATGCTGTATATAATTGTATTATAGATATTATCCAGCTGAACCCCTAAACCCTAAACCCTATCCCTTAAACCCTAAGCCCTAAACCCTATGTTTCGGGTTGAGGGATGACTCTACCTGGAACTGGATATAGCGCAACGCAAGGTACAGACACCCTACTCATAGGAAGCCATGTTTAGGGGTTTAGGGTTTGGCAGCCATGAACCTTACACTGTTGTTGTTGTTACAAACCTCAGACCCGTAGGTTTAGGGTTTAGGGTAGTTCAAGCAGCTTGACAGTCAGGCTTCAGAAATCAGCTTTTCTGTTGAGGTGCTAGGTAATAATGTAGACCCATGATTAATGAACCCCTGCTTTCAAGGGCCTAAATATTGGGATCCCTACTATAATCCCTACTAAGGGAAGGGGTTTATTAATCAGGGGTCTGGGTTATGAGCTATAGTCTAAACTCCTATTCTCCGTTCTTAGTAACCCCTAGTCTAGTCCCCTATATAATCCCCTATATAGTCCCTTTTTGACAAGATTTAGACCCTAAACCCTAATCCCTATCTAAGCCCCCTCCCCCTGGTAAGGAGCTTAGACTATAGCCCATATGTAGAGCCTGAACCTCAGCCTGTTTGGTCTTGCTGAGGATGCCTTATGAAGGGCGGTTTAGGGTTTAGGGTTATAGTCCCCTTTACGTAGATAGAATATGGCTTTGGGTCGATTATCCCATAAACATTCTAACTACTTAGGGGGGGGACTATAGATCTCTTCCATTGTGTCTGTGGTTTGCGGCAATGGGTAGGATGCAAATGGTGCAATGGAAGTTGGCATCACCATGTGCCCAAGAAAGCCATAATGAACTCCATCGGAAGTGCAGCTGCAATGGAAGCAACCCGAAGCAATGAGCCATGCCAGGTTCAGCATGCTAAGGGGGGAGGGTCACATCTCATAGACTTGTATCTCCATGACCCAGACCCACATGCCATCCTCGAGGATCTGATAGTAGCAAATAATGAGGCAGCACCACCACCGGCCACCAGGTTCTTCCGCATTCAGTCGCCTTCCATGAGCTTGCCACCCGCAAAGTACTTTCGAACCAAGCTGGCCCAAGAGGGGGCCCAAAACACCAAACTTCCTTTCAAACCCTAAACCCTAAATCCTAAACCCCTTGACCCTAAACCAGTGAGTTGTTTGGGTCTTTGACTCAAGGGCCCAGACAGTAAAAATGTCGCCTTCCAAGATCTAGAAGGATTCTTCTGGAGGTCCATACGTTGAACCCTTAACCATGGCAGAGTGTGGGTCTTCTGGTTTAAGGTTTAGGGTTTGGGGTTTAGGGCTCGGGGTTTAATCGGGTGTATGGCTAAGGGCTTAGAGTTTGGTTTTCAAGGCCTAGGGTTCCGGGTAAGCAGAGAAAGCCCAAAACACGACTGCGGGGACCTCAAAAAAACCCTAAACTGGGTTGTGTTGTTAAGGAACTTAAATTACCATAATGGGTACATATAGTAGATGACAGGGTTTCCCCAATATAGTAACTTGAATCAAGTTCCTCAACAGCAACCCTGTAAACCCTAGGCAGGTATGAATAAGCCCAGAAACAGGAACATGACTTGATCCCCCTTTGGTTTAAACTTAGCGCTTATGGTGAGTACCATCCTAGATATCCCACGTATAATATGGGGGTTTCCCAAAATTACGGGTACCTTTTTGGGGGTCCCTATAATAAGGACTATAGCATGTTGTGCTCTATATTGGGGTCCACCTTGTTTGGGGAACTACCATGTTGATGGCTTTACCCATCAACAAATGATTCCACAGACCGGTCATTATCGGGGTACATGCGATCGAGACGTTGGACGCTACAGATTGCTTACCCTAAACCCTCAGCCCTAAACCCTGCTCACCCAAGTCACTAACGGTCAAAGCTACTGTCTTAAGTTAAGGACTGCATGGTGGCAAAAGGGGCGGGTCAGGGGTAGACATGGGGTACAGCAATATGAGAGGGGGCTTATTGGGTTTATAAATTATGGTTTAGGGCTACGGGCTTTCCCAAAGAGGTTTAGGATTTATAGTTTATCATGACAAACCTGGGCTCGAATGCTACAGAATTTGTTGTCTAAATTGCTGGCCACCATCAGGGTTTGGAGTTGAAGTATATTGCGGCTTGCCACTAGGGAAAGGAGCAATGGAAGATGTAGGGTTCAGAGTATAGCCATTCCTTAGAAATTCAATACAAAACCCTATACTCGGAATTCCTTAGCGATTCAGAACGAAGTAAGCCCTATATTCCGTTACTTCATTCCGTGGTAAGCATCAGCAATGTATTCCATGCAACGTGTCATGGCAAAGGTGCAACTAAGCCACTGCGTAAACAGCTACGACCTGGGCCAGAAGCAGAACGTGGGTTTAGGGAGTTTACTGTAAACCCATGATTAAAAACCCGCCTCCTTTTGAGGGGCTTAAAATATTAGGATCCCTATCATAATCCCGATTAAGGGGAGGGGCTTTATTAATCAGGGGTCTACATTAGGGTTTAAGTTGTTATATTCACCCTAGGGGTTTGGGTTTGAAAGTTTTCAGAGTGTAGGGTTGTGGCTTGGAGTCTTTAGGCTTTGCGGCCGAAAGACCTCCATGTGACTGTTATAGGGTCTCATTTGTGGGGTTTGGGAGTTCAACAAAACCGCAAACCCAGACGTCTAGACCCAATAACACCGACCCTATACTCCTAACACCAACCCGCCCCCTCCCGAAAAATATGTAGCACACCTTATGTAGATTCCCTTATGTAGATTAAAAAAAAAGAGGATTGCCCAATATCATAATATCCCCAAATGAGCTATAGTCCAAACTCCGTAAAGGGGGTTATATAGGGGACTATTATAAGAGTTATTAAGAGGGATACTAAGAGTTTAGACTATAGTACATATAACCCCCTTTTCTATGTACTCCAGGGAACCCCAAAGTAGCCAAGTTACTGACTTCCTGAGGCCAACAACAGCTTGCACGCAATCATATGAGCCATAGTCTAAACTCCTAGCATTCCCCTTAATAACCCCTATAACCAGGAACTCACCCAGCTGCAGAGACCGGGGCTTCTCGAGGGGAGGTGGGACGTCGTCCTTGGCTCCTGTGACCTTGTTCTGGATGGACGCCCACATGGCCTTGTCCGAAGGTGTCTCCGGCAGCAACAGTGTGAGACCTTTTGTAGGGAGACCATTCAGGCTCACCCTGGGTCTGAGTCTGCTCATGCTCAGCCGCTTCTTTACCCAAAAGCCTCAGAGTTTAGGGTTCTTCCACACAGTACTTTGCCTCAACCATAAGCTCATATGAAAGTATCCTTGACCTTGACCGATCATCTGAGGAGATTGCTTATCAAGAATACCCTCCCCAAACAAAGATGGAACCGAAGCCCGTTGATGCAAACGAGGTTAGGGCTTGGTACCTGGACCTCCTAAATTCAATACCCATACAATGTATCCCACATCATGGGTCTCAAGGCTATCATGGGCAGTTGGGAGATCTAGGTAACATGAGGTCTGGGGTTTAGAGTTGAAGATTCGGGGGCGAATGTTTAGGGTTTAGGGTCAGGCACACTAATTGAAACCCCCAATCCGAATACCGGCCGCAAGTACGAACATAGGAGACCAGCCACACTAAAGCAAACCTCACGAAGCAAGCACCCGAGGAGCAAAAGCAATGAGAGTAGGGACTCTAGGAGGGACCCCTAATAGGGACCCTTAATCCCATTACCATATATAACCCTTATATAGTCATTATATAACCCCTATATCCCTATTAGGGGTCCCTCCTAAAGTCCTTAAATTGAGAGTGTGGACAAGTCAAGGCCTTTATTGAAAAGGGACGTGAGCGAGCCCTCGACCCCAGAAGGTTTAGGGTTTAGGGTCTGAGAAACCCTTTCTCCGCTGAGCCACCCTCCTTCAGGGTAGCTACCTCGCGGTTTTCCCAGGACGGTAAATCATGTTCCTGAGGTTCTGCCTCACCAGTCCTCCCACCTGGTTCCAGAGACACCCTAGGCAGGCTTCTGAGCCATCCTTTTTTTCCCTGCTTTGGTATGGGAACCCTTCTTTGCTCTGACTTGGATAGGCCCTAAACCCTAAACCCCCTATCCTGTAATCTCTCCTCAACCCGTCTCCTCCAGCGACATCCCTCATTCTGTTGGAGCACTGGGCTGGGCTTACCCGCGGTAGTATCTGGCTGTGAATCCAAGGCAGGCAAAGCCCTACAACCTCAAATCCCTAAACCCTAAGACGCCGAAACCCAAAAACCCTCAGCCCCAAACCCCTGAATCCGCAAATCCTTAAACCCCTAAAACCTAAAACCCCGAACCCGGAACGCAAATCTACAATTCCATATGGAGACCTCAAGTCCGTCGGGCCTTCAGCCTAAGACGCCTGAATTTAGGATTTCGGGCTTAGGGTTTATGATTTAGGGTCCAAAGTGTGGGGTTCAAGGTTTCAGGCTTAGTGCAATTTAGTGCTCATAGGGTTTAAGGCTTTAGGATTTAGGGTTTGAAGTTTAGGGTTTCAGGGTTTCAGGCAGACCCCCTTCAAAAGGACCGTAGTCTTTCTGTGGCCCTTCTGGGGCTCGTTGGTTATGGGCGTGTGAATCGTCCACCTGCACCCATAAACAAAAAACATTCAACCCTAGACCCTGAACGAAACATCTCATCTGTACCATGTAGAAGCCTTGACATTGGGTCTGTCAGCCGCCGAGGGGCGGTTCCATCATCATCGGACTGGGACATCTCCTTCCCATAAATGGGGTTTCCATAAGCAGGAGTTTCCCAGTATAGGCGCCAATACAGAATATTCCTTCTTATACGAGTCCTGACAAAGGGCCCCCCAATCTCAGAAATCAAGAAATCTACCATTCCCTACATATCCACCTATCCTCGTTTGCTACCTATATACCCTAGATCAGAACCCCCCCCCCCGGCATAACCCTTTGAGGGGACCCGAAATATGTTAGCCACCATCTTGAAAGGGGTTTCGGGTGCGGGCTTTAGACTTTAGAGCTTAACGTCTATTAGGGTTTTGGGGGCTCTGAGAAATTCTGGATCAGGCATGTGCGAAGCTAATGGGGAGTAGGATTTGGGGGGTTTCCGAAAATTAGGGGGACCTTATTGTGGGGCCCCATAATAAGTATTATGGCATTTCAGGGTCTATGTTAATTTCCCCTTATTTTGGGAAACTAATTACCATTTAGGGTGCAGGGTCAGAGATTCTTTCACAGCCTTGAATCGCATTTGCGAGGCACAGCTTTCTGCTGACTTGATCACATGCTTTGCCTAGGTTCCCCAGTAACCCCTTAATAATAAGGGTATCCTTTTTCCCAGATAAAAAAGGCAAAAGGGTACTACTGGGGTACCTAGTTGCAAAACATTACTTCGTCCCCAAAAACTCCCTAAACCTACTTACCTTCATCCCAATCTTTTAGAACCATTTGAAGCATGGACGCTTAAAGGCTAAAGCTTAGACCTTCCAAGCGCTAAAATCCCAAAGCCCCAAAACAAGGCTTCGTCCAAGGAACCGGCCGATTGCTTTTGGATGGATTTGGCTAACCTCTGAGCAAGAGCCACACATTTGGCTTCTTTGGCGAGGCCCCAACAACAAAGGCCGCTGAAGAAGAAATGAAAGCTTGGACAGTTGGAACGTGCATCCTGACCAATTGCCCATCCAATTTGTTCGTAGGTGGCTCCCACACGGACCACCACGGCCGTCTTCAATTGGGTCATAGGAGGACAAAGCTTGCAGTCGACCTGTGCTGGCCCTTCCAAGGGTTTGGACCTGGCAACAGTACAGTACGGTACAGGACCGTCCAATGTCACTGGCCAGCACGGCCTTCCGCATGGCCGACGGATGAAAGCACCACAGGTAGTCTCCAGACGACAAGCGCAGATCTTCTGCGCTGAAGGTCCCCCCCAAACCCTCAAGCCCTAAAACACTAAAACCCTCAAATCCTAAACCCTAAACCCTAAAACCCTGGGGCCCTACTCCCTAAAACCCAAAAAACCCTAAGGCCCTGAGCCCGAACGGCTTGGAGGAAGGTTGACGGAAGGAACTTTTGCACCACCTCGGGTTCCTTACGTACTGTAACTTACTGGGGTTTGGAGGTTAGGGTTAGGCTTTAGTAGTTTGAGAATTATAGGGACTATATGTTCTTCACTAATCCAACTAACCACCAGTAAGGCAGGTACCAGGACATGCCCAGGATTTCCTCAGGCAACAGGCTTCACGAAGGGTTCCGCAGCCTTTTTTGAGGGATAAGGTTTGACACAGCAGGAAATTGCTCATATCCTGTCCACGCATCCCCCAAGACTAGCACGATTTGAGCCCTCACTGCGGAATGAACCCAAAAGATCCGTCACGCCACACGCGCAACAAGAACCTCCCAGGAGGAAAAACAAATCCAAATATCCTCCATCAATTAAGTATCCCACTCACTTCCTGAGAATGCGTACTCTGCAAGGTAGTATATACCAGGACATGTCAGTATATGATGCGGAGAATCCCCAACCCTGGCCCGTCAGGGTGGGGAGATTTTCCTCTTGCGAACGGGTTACAAGGCAATAGAAACACTGGTAAACTTGCCACCCTATACAGCATGGGGCATACCGGTAGGTTGTCAAAATTCCGGTTGCTTCTGTTTGTTTGGTACTCTACATATTAGGGGCCGCATTATACTAGCTTCCCAAAAAGCAGCATGATTCCGGCAGCCTACCATATAACCCCTACGTTTCCGCGGCTTCCACTGTTTCATGACATTTTGCATTTTGCTTCTCCACCCTACCCTAAACCCTAAGCCCTAAGCCCAAGACCCTAAGCCCTAAGCCCTAAGCCCTAAACCCTAAACCCTAAACCTTAAACCTTACCTTAACCGCTGTCTGAAGCTGGGATGACGCACAGGTTCCACCCAAATGCTAAGCGCCATTAGGGTTGGGGTTCAGGGCGCAGAAAGGATGGCAAGGCTTTTGGGTTTAGGGTTTAGGGTTGAGGGTTTAGGGTTCAGGGTTTAGGGACCTTTAGTAGGCTGCCCTGAGCCTCCTGGGACTATTGGGGGCTTTCTGCGGTAAGGTTTGGGCTTTGGGAGCTGAGGTTTAGGATCCCTTTGAAAGGGTCCAAGAGCCTTAAGGTAGAGTTCAGGGTTTAGACCAAAGCTACCCCACATCCCTAACCATACCTGCGACTCTGTTTTCCACGCCCCTACACCCTTCGTCCTAAACCCCGAACCCGGCACAGTAAATCCTAAACCCTAGTTAAGCTTTAATTCCTAAACCGCAGATACTAAACATATCTATATACCTATATACAAGTGTATACAAGCGTATACATATACACACTTATGTCAGGCTTTACAACGATGTACATCCCTTGCGTGCCCTTTACCGGTTCACGGTTTAAACATACAACCTGAAGCTCAGCTAAACACTGAACCTATATGTCTCCCCACATCCTCATCTACCCTATATAACCCTTAAACCCTTCCCACATTATATACACTATATATATATATACATCTATACATACCCTATATAACCCTTAAACCCTACCCCCCAAAGCCCATCTAAGAATCTAAAGCTCTGTTTCCGCAAGAGCCTTGAAGATGGGATCGTAGGAGGCGCCCTCGCAAAGAGTGATGATGATGCCACCGAGGCGCTTCTCCTTTCGAGTTTAGGAGGCTTGGGGCTGAGGGTTTCAGGGTTGAGGGTTTGGGGCTTAAGTTTATCAAATTTGGTGGAGAATGTTTGGAATACCTATATCTGGAGCACGGGCTCATAATCTTGGTAATTCTTTAGGTCCCTGTATTATCCTCCGGACATATACTTGAATCTAGAGTTGGAGCCATGGTTGAGATCCTAGCCTGCTTATAGGGTTTAGGGTTTCTGGCCCCAGAAGCCCCACGAACGTGGCCAAGGGCCGGAACCTAGGATACAGGTAAGTGACCCAAACCCACAACTCCAAACCCCCCAACCCCCAACCCCCCTAAACCCCAAGCCCAAAAGCCCAAAACCCCAAAGATCAAACGCCCAAACACGTCGCGTGTGTAGGCACAAGGGCGTAAGTTTAATACGTTCACGAGGAGGTTAGCCTCAACCCCAAAGTAGGAATCTCCTCGTCACGTGAAAGCTAGAAAGTTATAGGTTCAAGGGTCGGGGTTACAAAAAGTGTCCACATCATTTTCTCAAAGACTTGCTCTGCAATTTTGCAGTACCCCAGCCCCAGCACCCTAGTGATGATTTGGTAGTTTCCCAAAATGAGGGGACAGCAATATAGACTTCCAAATACTATATCCTTTCTTATGGGGACCCCTACAAAGGGAACCCTGATCTTGGGAACCCTAAATCCAAACCCTATATAATCCTACATCCCCCTTTAAAAGCACCCATACTTTAGGTACCGCCTCCTCGCCAAAGAGTTTCTTGCCGCCGGACGGGGCTGATGGACTAATTCTCTGGACCTTCTGCAGGTGGGTGGCTTCCCATGCCTAATTGTTAATGACAATACGGTTTTGGGGCGTAATTGTTACACCATACGCATTTCAATCAGTCATCATCATCATAGTCATACTCATAGTCATAGTCATAGTAGGAGTAGTAGTCGTCGTCGTCGTCGTCGTCGTCGTCGTCGTCGTCGTCGTCGTCGTGGTGTGCAGCAGCAGCAGCAGCAGAAGTACATTGGTAGCAGTCGTTGTCGTTGTAGTACTACCTAGCCGTAACAATGATACAAAATGTCTGGGATTTGGACGTTCGATTTAGAGTTAACTATGAAGTCTAATGTTTAAAGGAATATTATACCCTAAAAGATACTGGGGCCTTTAATCTGATCTAGGATATATCCTTTGATGGCGGGACATTGGGCTCTCTAGGCATTAACTCGAAGCCCCTAAACGCCTAAACCCCTGGGCCCTGAAGCCCTAGTAGCAAGAGGCCAGGTTTGGGGTCAGCTGCAGGACTACATGGATAGCTTCCCTCATGATACCCACAATATGAATGGCCATAATATGAAGCAGGCCACAGCAGCGCCCCGCGCGACGGACCCCAAATCCTAAACTCCGAACCCGAATCCCAAAGCCTGAAATGCCTCATCCCTAAGCCGAACCCAAGACCAAAACAAAGTAATCCCTATATACCTAAAACTCTACACCCCATTCCTGAAGCCCTCACACATTTAGGAATCATCAAGCTCTTGTAAAGATTCAAGTCACTGCGGCTCGGGCGCGGCTTGCAGGAGAGTTACGTATTGTCGTTTTCAAGCTTAGGGTCTGGGACAGTTTGGGAGCAGGCTTAAAGTTTTGGACGTGCTTGGCCAGCTCGAACTTTTGTACAAACTGTCGCGGTGCCGAACCGGTTGGGCACGGACCCGCAGAGCTGCCAGACATTCCAGGCAGACAGCCGGTGGCAGGTCCACTGGGCAACTCGTTCGCGGGCTGGCCGGTTTCTTCGCTCAGCCTAGGCCTACTTGACATCTTGCAGTGACTCTTGCAGTGCCCCGACTTGATCTTCAGATCCGGGACGTTGGATCGACCCCCTTCAGTCTTCTTCGTGGCGTGGTGGATGTGCCAGAGCAATTTCTTGAGCGGTTCAAAGTTCACAGGAAAGCACTAGTACATTATGGGGGTCATACCGGGGCTGGTACAAAGACCATGTCGTCCACTCTTGACTGGCAACCAGTAAGTTTGAGATCAAAACAGCATTTCTGTTGCTCTAGTACCTGGGAATCCCAGGCTCGTATGCGTCATAATCTAAATTCCTAGTATCCTGCAAAGTAACCTCTATCATACTTCACCATAGAATGCCCTATATGCCCCCCTTTAAGGAGATTGGATTATAACTTGTTTTAGCGTTCAAAGGAGCAATGACCTAACATATGAGAAGCTGGGTTTGGAGGACTGCACATCCAAGAGAGGAAGCATGACGTAGGCCACCTGTATGTTTTTAGCCTGATGGGAGTTTTGTTTCGAAATGGCTCCTACTGTCCCCTTGAGGGTTGCGAACTCACTCTATAAGAAGCTCCATGTCTTCCTCTGTGCCATCTGTAAACAAAGGTTCCGCCATACAACCCAGTAGCTCTATAGGGAGCTGAAGATGCCCCGCAAAGAATATAGTTCCCCTTTCGTAGATAGAATATGGGGTATATGAGGATCTTATCGTAATATACCCAAAGCCGTATTCTATCTACTCCTAAGGTCTTTATAAGGGATGCGCTAAAACAAACTGCCCACATACTTTCTTAGCCGCCCTTCTGCGCATCGAAGAACATCTGGGGTAGGTAGTCCAACGTGAGCTTCTCGAAATGGAGCACCCCTAGGGAACCACCCCTAAACCCTAAACCCTAAACCTAGGGAACCTAGAAACATTGGTTTGCTCAAAGGGAAACAGAACACCTCACCGCAAAACTTAAATGAGGACCTGCTCAGCTCGATGGTCCTTGATGCCCTTTTAGGGTTTAGGGTTTAGGGTTTTATACGTCTAGAGCACCAATAAGCATACTCTTTTGCACGTACCCAGAACACGGATTGTAGTTTTTGAGGTACCTAGGCCATCCTCCTACCCTCTATTAGGGCCTAAGTACCTACTATTAGGAACCTTATATCCCCAATTAAGGGTACAAGGAGGGTCCTGGTATATATGTGAAGTGGAACTGCAAAAGATCCTTAGCATGAGGGTGCCCTGAAGCACGGGTCTAGAAAACTTGGACAGGTCTAGCCAGGACCCCAAACCCCAGACCCTACTGTTGATACTAAGAATCCTGCATGACCTTAATATACTATAGTCCCATTACTCCCAAGATATAAGGTACTTAGGGTCATGCAGGATTTCTATTCTCCACCACAATGCCTTAACTCTCTTCACCAATAACCAAGGTCAACAAACTTTGAACTTTATTGTAGAGACCTAAAAAAGGAAGCCCGGAAAGTTTAAAGTTCATCTATTGGCCAAGTAAGCCTAAACCCTAACCCTAAACCCTAAGCCCTAAACCCTAAGCCCTAAACCCTAAAGCCTAAAGCCTAAACCCTAAAGCCTGAACCCTAAATCCTAAACTAGTCATCTTCTAGTCGACTCCTTGACCCCGCTCCGGCCCCTATGAGAAGATCTTATGCCTCCGGCTCTTCAGCACCACTATCCAAAGAGCCCACAACCCCCCAAGTCAGGAAATTTACTTTAAGCTGAACGTGAAAATTCTTCAAGGATCTGTCTTTGAACCCTACACCCTAAACCCTCAACCCTAAACCTACACCCTATACCCTTCACGCTAAGCCCTACACCCAAAACCCCCAACCCTAAACTCTACACCCTAAACAATCAACCCTATACCCCAAACCTACACCCTGGAGCTTTTAGCCTTCCTATGTACCCCTGTAGCCACTCCTGCCTCCTGCGGCGGGAATGTGTTGGGGGCCTGCTTCTGATCTCCCCTAGTTTAGGGTTTAGGGTTCTGAAATTTCTTTCAGAACAAGACCTGGCGGTGTATTATAATCCCCCTTAAGAAGATAGAATACGGCGTTCAGGGTTATAGTCCCCTCTGAGTAGATAGAATACGGGGTATATGGGGATCTTATTATAATACACCCAAAGCCATCTTCGATCTACTTAAGGGGGACTATATCTAGGGATATCAAGAACATTAAGGGCATTCTGAGGGTCTCCCGGTAACTAAAGCGTTGCAAAAAGTTTCATGTGGCATGACGTTACCTGGCTCTTTTGCAGTGCGCTAAGTCGGCACTCTTCAAACAATCTCCTGTGAAAGGCGTCCATACTGCTACACACAATGTGACAAGATTCTAGTAAGCAAGGTTGGAGAAGGTCTCTCAAGAGATCCTGGGGGTTTCCCTGAACCAAAAACCCTTTCAAGATCAGTCAATCGGACAGGGGAGTATGCTTACCCCAACCATCCATAAAGAGGGTCCCATGCTCTTGTATGGTCCTAATTATGAGGGGCGAGGCTGCCAAAACTTTATCTAGTGCAGAAAAAAGATCCGTATGTTCTTGATGAAAGCTTCACTAACCTCCCCTGAACCCTAAACTCATACTCATAGTAACAAACCTCATACCTATCTTCTGGATTAAGATAGCCAGTGTTATGGATACTTAAGAGGTCTACCTAAACCCGAGGCTCCACACGGTATTAAAGGACTTTGGGAATTTACCTATGCGCCCTACACAACCATTACCCCCAACCCTAAACCCTAAACCCTAAACCCCTAAGCCCTAAACCCTCAACCCTAAACCCTAAGCCCTAAACCCTAATCCCTAAAACCTAAACCCTACTATATCCGGCCCATAAAGTGCATTCCAAAGTCTGGTTCAAGGTTTGGGGGATTGTTGTGCCCAGGCGGCCTGGTCCTTACAGGTATATGGGCATCCCACCACGTGCATGATTTCCTACAGTAATGCTGTTCGTGACAAGTAAGTACAACAAAGCTGCCGTACTCCAGTGGGCACACGAACGATCTTTCAACTGTCATAACTATCCTCCCCCCCACCCCACCGCTCCCATTGAAATCCAAAATGGTCTGAAGATGCGTAGAAACCCATGAAAGCGCCAGCCGCCCTTTGCACCCCGTGCCAACTATTTAGGCGCCTGTATTCCCTTGCGGCTTACACTTGCTCTTCTTTTCTCCAGATGGGTCCTGCCTTGGGACACCCGGGACACCCAAATGTCGGGTGCTGTATTGAAAGTAATGTTCCCAAAGGGTCCATGTAGCTATATGGTATATACCTGGGACCTAAAGTAGTTATATAGGAACCCCTTTGGGCCCTAGGTATATACCATATAGGTACCTGGACCCTTTGGGAATGTTAGATAGGGTTCCAAAAAACAGGAGAATGCCTTTCCTCTTAACCCTAAACTCTACCTGAAACACCAAGCCTTGAAGCCTGAACTCTAAATCCAAAACTAGATGGACCTCAATAATTACCAAGATCTAGGTCCCAGGTCCCTTGTATCATTATGGTATACGGTACCACAAACAGACCTCAAAATGACGCATGTAATCCCCTCCCTTGATAACACCCGCCCCCACTTTGGTACCAGTATATATTGGAGGGAAAATCCATCATTATAGGGGTGTGGGCAGGGTCATGATGAGAGTAGGAGATTGTTCCTTTAAGCCCCTGTATCACGTACTTTCCGCCGGGCCTGAAGCTGTGGTGGTGGCTGCATTTGCATCAACAACTGCTGCTGCTGCTGCTGCTGCTGCTGCTGCTGCTGCTGCAGTTGCATCGGCTGCAGCTTCTGCTGTTGCTGTTGCTGTTGCTGCCTCGGTCAGTGTTGGGATCACATAGGGAACTATAAGAGTTCCTTTAGGGTTTAGGATCTAAGATTCAAGGTTTAGTGGTAGGAGTCCCTAAAAATAGGAATCTAGGGATATGTAGGGGAAATGAGATTGTGGCGATGCCTATTGCGGACTATCTAAGGGTTTAGGGTTCAGGGTGTGCGAACATATTGGGAAACTCAAATGTTGGGATCCCTTGTAATGGCAATCCTTTAGGTCATTCGAGTCATTTCCCTTTGCACTACCAGTTACAACCGTAGCAACCGTAGGTACTTCATAGCCTCTTTAGGACTGATCACTGCAAGGCTGAAGGATCCAAGTCATTCCCAGGGGTACATTTAAGACCCTTTGAAGCAGTATGTAGGGATTAAGGGGTTTAGGGTTTAGGGGTTTGGGGGTTTAGGGTCCGAGGAACAATGGAGAATCAAATGGAAAATCAAATGTCATGGACTGAAGCCTAACCCCTCAACCCTATGGTGCAGCGGCTTTATGGCTTTTACCCCCAAATGAAACCCTAAACCTTAAACCGCTAGCTGAGAATGTTGGGGAGGTTAGGGTTCCAGGTTTCCGTGTATAGTGACATGCTGCGAAGCCAGAGTTACAATGTTTCTCATTCTGGAGTAGAGGCTGGGGTTGGGAGGGGTTGTTACTAGGTGAGGGGATTTCCATCGATGGATACAATCCTGCATGACCCGCGGCGTACTACCCCGAAACCCCATCCCCAAACCACAGCACCAGATTCCCTAAGCTTTCGACTTATGTGCTGTTTAGGGCTGCCTCAGCATTTTAGGCTTTCAGACTTTCGACTTTCGGATAGACGGAATGTAAGCATCTACCCCATGGCTTTTTTTGGTTTAGGGTTCAGGATTTAGGGTTTAGGATTTAAGGTTTCAGGTTCAGGATTTAGGGTTTTAAGGTCTCCAAGATTAAGGTCTCCCTCTTTCGGATGTGCAGGGTGTAGGATAGATTCTTATCACTACCTGGGCCCCAAAAGTATGTAAAATTATGGCCTTTATGGCTATTATTATGGGCTTAGGGCTATGATTTTACATACTTTTGAGGTCTAGGCATGGCCTTTAGTGCCACTTCTTTCTGGATATCTGCGAACAATGCAACCCCTTTTCTCTTCAACCAGCATATCCCTAGACCGTAAACCTTGAACCCTAAACCCTGAAACCTAAACCCTAAACTGTGAACCCTACCCTTAACCATAAACCCTAAAGCCTGAACCCTAAACCCTAAAGCCTGAACCCTAAACCCTGAACGTCAGAAGACGCTTGCATCACCTGAAGTCCTTTACATTTCGCAGATTTAGGTAGATCCCTCCAGCGACCATATATGATGTATCCAAGCCGACATGACCTATTCCGGCTTCTTACGGAAACCCCGTATCCCCGACTATGACGGACTCCCCTACTACCCCCTCTAGACTAAACCCCCCTAGGTTCGCCTGGGTTAACCTTAGTTAAAGCCTAACTACCCCTAAATAACTTTGATTAAGGCGGGAACCTGGAAGAAGTAGTATAGAAAGGGTTTAGCAAGGAGGGGGTTTAAAAAGGAACCCACCCTAAACCCTACACCCTAAATAGTAGTTTCCATTTTCTTTTCAACATCTCTATATAAGCCGAATATTTCCCAAATAAACCCTATAAACCCAAAACCCCAATGAATCTCCATAGCTCGTACCGTAGGCATAAGCGAGCCCAGCTACATCTGCGGAAAGGTGGGGAAAGCAGGCGGCGCCTGGACAAGGTTTAGGGTTTAAAGTTTAGTATAAGGTTTCATGTATATTTGGTGGGGGGGTACCTTCCCGCAAACTAGCATGGAACCTGACAATGGGCCTTGGCCCTATATAGAATACTATCCTTCGAAACAGGGGCCTATTTCAGTTCTGAAGACTTCTGGTCTCCAGGCGGCAGGTAGCGTCTTGCTTTTCCATCCGGTTGCACTCCAATGACTCCTGGAACAAAGGGGGACCTTGGTGAGATATGGCAGCGGGTCCATGTTCTTTCCTGTACAGGTACTGGTCTTTCACATGGGACATGAGATATCTATACAAGCGCCTCCAAGACATGCAGCATTTCTTCACATCCTGGAATTGACATGTCCCAGTGTGTCAAGATTTCCTCTTTGAGGATATCTTCTCCACTGCTTCATCTTCAATCAACACAAACTTCCCCTGTTGCACAACTCTACGAAAAAGATTCATGGGGGCACC
>CAJNIZ010029380.1:16633-30961 GCA_905231905.1 Symbiodinium pilosum | reverse complement strand
TCTGGTTACTCCCAATGGGAGCCACACTCCAAGCGCTCCGCTACCACCTGAAGACTTCTGGTCTCCAGGCGGCAGGTAGCGTCTTGCTTTTCCATCCGGTTGCACTCCAATGACTCCTGGAACAAAGGGGGACCTTGGTGAGATATGGCAGCGGGTCCATGTTCTTTCCTGTACAGGTACTGGTCTTTCACATGGGACATGAGATATCTATACAAGCGCCTCCAAGACATGCAGCATTTCTTCAAGTTCCATATTAATTTTTGGGGAAGGTAGGTTGCCGGTGGTGTGGTTGAAATGTAGGCCGAAGGCGCGGCAATTTCCAGCCTTGGAGTTTATTTCAACGCCTGAAATGGCTCATTTGCCCCAGGCTTTCCAAGCTTCAACTGACCCTTATCTTCTAGAAAGGGCCTGCATAACATAGATTACCAACACTATGGTCCTAGACTCTTGGTATACTTCTGGTATAAAGTACGCGAGTTAAACCTCAAAAGGATATTCGCAGTTGCTAAGCCCCTACTTGGAGGAGCTTCGCAATGACTTAGCAAGCCTACCTGCTATTTCCAACAACCCTGATTATGAGCCCCATAACCCCAGCTAGTACGTCGAGTTGCTAAGTCAAGAGATTTTCCAAATACAGCCGGCTGCGGTGAGCTTATCGGTTGAAATAGATGTTCAGAAACCAGGGTTTGCGGTTTCATCTCCCAAGACCTGAGGACCATATGCTTATGAACTACTGTCAATAATACTCAGAAATTTCACGGACATGGGCTCTTTCTTGGGGAATATATTCAGGACTATACTAAACTACAAGAGGGACCCACTGTTCATTGCCCCTGAATAGGCGAATATTGAAAGTAACGCTCTCGATCTTTGCAAACATGTTGTAAAGCAGCAGTGTTGTTAAGGGTAACCACTATAATTAATGCACAGTAGGAGATTGCCTGAATACAACTGGGATTTTACTGCCTAGCCCTGCATTCCGAACCCCGAGCTGTTTCAGGCTAACAGAACAGCTCCAAGCCCACTTCGGAACCGCAATTGGTGAAGACCAACAGCAATACTTTGAATTCTGGAAGCGTCCTTTGCTCACATGTGACGATGGCGTCAGGGCTTACATCCGAGCGCCCGAAGCGGAAATCTTACACCCCAAAACCCAACCTTTCTAAGGTTAGAAGTATGGTCCCTTAACATTGGCCTTTAGGGCTTTTAGGAGGATTCTAGGGAGCCAGGGTTGAAGGCCGTTTCGAAGGGCCCATGGTTCCAAAATGTTTCAACCTTAAAACCGTAAGCCTCGACATTGCCAGTACTGTGCCTGTCGCCCATACATCCCTAGAGTGTAAGGCTTAAGCTATCTTCAATATGACCCTACATTCATCTTCGCCTTACCCCCCGACCGCCAAACACTAAACCCTTCACCCGATATAAAGCGTCGTGTCCCGCCCATCCCCCCCCCTGTAGGACTCGAACAATCACCGGGATGTCCAGCTTGAAATCCTCGTAACTGTCATTGTTTTTGAGGCCTCGGCGGTGCCATTCTCGTAAGTGTCGTCGTTTTTTGATGTCAAAGATCTCAAAACTGCCCGAGGTCACAAGGATCGTGGGATCCTCGTAACTGTCACCCCTTTTCCTGTCGCAGATGTCAAAAACATCTCAAAAGTCCCACAGTCACAAAGACGGCGGGCTTCCTCATCACAATCTTCGTAACTGTCACCATTTTTGATGATGCGAATCTTGAAAGTGCCAACGCTCAAACGGATATGGGCGTCCGAATCACGATCCGCGAAATGTCACTGTTTTTGATGATGCAGATTCCCAAAAAAACAACAATCACAAGGATGGCGCATGTCCCCCCACCGCCCAGACCACAGGGGGGAGGGGAAAGATCTGAGTGACTGGACATGTGACAGTTATTGAAGGAAGACAGCCACCCACACTTCAGGGGAGGGAGAAGGTCTGTATGCTTTCAGCAAAAGATTATGCTGACAGTTTTGGGAGAAAGCACACCCACCACAGGCCAGGGGGGAAGATTTGAATTATTTGAGCCATAGTCTAAACTCCTAGTATCCCCCTTTAATAACCACTATAGTAGTCCCCTATACAATCCCCTATATAACCCCCCTTTAAGGAGCAAAACAAGCCACCAAGCCAGGGGAGGAGGAGGAGGACCTGCCTGACCTCTCTGGGTTTAGGGTTTAGGGTTTAGGCACTCATATTGGGGTTATATGGGGGATAATGGAGAAGAAAATGGAAGCTACTATAATGGGTAATATGGGGATTATAGGGTATATCTTGGGGTAATATTGGGATAATGCTGGCAACTTTGGGGCCTTGTACCAATACCATACCATTGGAGGGGGAAAGGGAAGGTGGCTGGCCAGCACTGCGCTACATATCCCTATAAAGGGACCTAACCCTTGCCTAGACCCTCCTCCTACCCTCTATTAGGGCCTAAGTACCTACTATTAGGAACCATATATCCCCAATTAAGGGTACAAGGAGGGTCCTGGTGGATACCAAGTAAACTCTCAAATCCCCAAGCCCTCCCAACAACGCCTGCAAGTAGCCCCCAAAGCCTTGCTGCGGAGCCGCCTGTTGAGGTTTCGGCTTTGGGATTCAGGATTTCGGGTTCGGGTCTTAGGCTTTAGGTCTTAGGATTTAAGGCTGAGGGTGTAGGGCTTAGGGCAGTATTGCTCTCTTCTACAGCTTATGGAATTCCGGATTCGGGTTTTAAGCTTGAGGTCTTTGGATTTAAGGCTTTTAAAGTTTAGGGCTTAGGGCCGTATTGCTCTCGTCTACTGCTTATGGAAAGAAGAAGCGAGCCGCATCCAGTTGGTAAAGAAAGGACGTTGCATGCGAAGAATGGCCCACCCTCCATTAACAGTAACCACAGGAGAGAACGGTGATTTTGCAAGGGTCCTACTAGATTCCTGCTGTCTACAATCAGTCTGTGGGGGATCGTGCAATACCTCTAAAATCCCAAAGGGTCCAGGTACCTATATAGCATAATATGCCTAGGGCCCAAAGGGGTTCCCATATAACTACTTTAGGTCCCAGGTATATACCATATAGCTACATGGACCCTTTGGGAATATGCATGTACCAGGACGCTGGAGGCAGGGGCCATGCTCCCACTGCATGGTATTTTGTTTCTAGGGGCTTTAGGAGGGACCCCTAATGGGGACCCTTGTAGCTTATTGGGAGTAATATGGGTACTACCTGGTTATATAGGGGGTATATAAGGCGTATGTAAGGGTTATGTAAGGTAATGGGTTTAGGGGTCCCTTCTAGGGGTCCCTCCTAACAACCCTTGATTGTTGACAAGAAGGGGAAGAATACCCCTCCCAGAGCCAAGTTCCAACTTCAAACATCGTAAAAAAGGGTTATATGGGTGGTTGTGAAAATTATGGTCCCTTTTTGGGATCTCTATTATAATACGGCACCTAATATTTAGGGTACCCAAAGAAGGGCCATCATTTTGACAACGGTTATATACCAGGACCCTCCTTGTACCCTTAATTGGGGATATATGGTTCCTAATAGTAGGTACCTAGGCCCTAATAGAGGGTAGGAGGAGGGTCTAGGTAGTACTGATCTCAGTCGCTGTAAAATCCAATTTCCCATTTCATTTTTGTGTTCCTTTCCCTTAAGTCTTCAGTACAGGGTACCTATGGGACCCCGCCTGCTGTTGCTGCGGGTAGGTCTGCACCGCAGCGTAGCTGCTTGGTGCTGCATAACCGTAACCGGGCGACTGACCGATGACCTTTTGCTTAAAGGCTTCCGGTTGGGGTTTTAAGATTTTAGGGTTTAAGGATTCCTGGCTTCAGGTTTCAGGTCTTGGGGCTGTTTCAAAGTTGCACGTTCAAGGTGTAGTGGTATCGGGCCGATCGCGCTTTACGTTTTCGCAGAGAGCCACCGAAAAAAACAATGTAGCAAACTTTAATTCTTTCGGGTGTGGCGCTTATACCGTGCTTCCTTCCTTGGACTATGCAGGTGGGCGGCGCAGATGGAGAGAATGCCGACCTATAGGTGATTGGGTCTCGGATTTACCTCGAGAAGGCCCTTTGGATGGACTGATGGCGCAGGTGGATGCAGGCAGGGACAAACTCAAAACACGGCTTGGGGTTGTATGTAATACTAGAAACTTCTAAAGATGATGAGGGTATGATCTGATTTCTGCTTCGGGAATCTACATGGCGGGGTGGGCTTGGGGCTCAAGTTCGAAGTTTAAGGTTCAGGGAACAACAATTTTTTCGATGGGGGTTCCAGGCTCCCCCGGCGGCTTGAATCAAATGCATGTCTTTCCGGAAGTTTCTGAAATTCCTCCTTAGCCCTAAGCCCTGACAGCAATCCCCCCGCAATCACGCTAGGGTCTTAAGGGAGGTCCTGCAAAGACTAGCGGTTCAAAACGCAAACTATTTGGGGCTGCATGATGGCTTTGGGGGAGGGTAAAGCCCTAAACCCAAACCCTTCCTAGGTATCCTCAGCCTAAATCCCCACACCCCAAACAGGGTGCGTACAAGAACATACACCAGAAATCAAGTGTTATACACTTTCGTAGCTGGGATTCACTTCATGGTGACGCTGGGGCTTAATAAAACCTAAACCCTAAACCGCCGGTAAGGACCTGAAGCCCCGAAAGCCGAAACCTTCACTGTGGCTGACGTGTTACAGGGTTTAGGGTTTATGGAGGTTTAGGGTTAATAGAGGTTTAGGGGTTTAGGGTTTATAGGGGTTTAGGGTTTATAGAGGTTTAGGGGTCTGGGGCTTATAGGTGTTTAGGGTTTATTTGGCCCTCTTGGGCTCAAAGATGCTCCATGACCCACACTGGGCCCCAAAGTCTGTAAACAGTACTTACATGGAGGGTAAGAATCCCTAAGCTCCCAAAGACCCAAATAGTAGGGTTTTAGGGCTAGTTTAATGGTATTTGGGCCCTAAAACCCTACTATTTGGGTCCTTGGACCCTTAGGGAATATGGCAAGCATGCCATCAACACCATGGCCAGCAGGGTAAGCATGAATACAAGCAAACTGGATTCTTGTGTTTATGCTTGTGGATCCATGGGAAGCGTTGAGCTGGGTACTGAAGCTTTAGATGTAAAGTTGCTCACTTCAATACTGTACTTTCCCAAAACATGGGGACTCCAGTATAGACCCCAAAATATTGTAGTCCTTCTGATGGGGACTCCCAAAAAACGTGCCCCTATGTATCCCTCATTTTGGGAAACCTCCATATTGTAGAGCTGGTCAGCTTTGAGTCGTGAAGTTGGGCAGTTAATAGTGCTGAGGCTACGAACGTCTGGGTCCTAAAACTTGAAATCCTGACTTTTAGTAGGCTGATGGTACACCCTAGGCCTTTTAGGATTTAGGGTTTAGGGATTTAGGCCTTTTACATAAAACATGTGACTCCAAAGCCTTAGCTCCAGACTGTAAACCCGGCATTTCTCCCTGGCAAGCACCGTTCACCGGACATTGTTGAAACCCTCAACCCCTTAAACCCTAAACCCTTAACCCTTATAAACCCTAAACCCTAAACCCTGAACCCTAAACCCTGAACCCCTTAAGGGGCCCAATTACCTAACTACATGTACCGAAGCCAATTCAGATTCTAGGATGTGGAACCTGAAATTGGGGTTTAGGGTTTAGGGGTTTAGGATTTCTTGCTTGGGTACTTGAACCCTTAAGAATTTTGTCACTTTATGCCCACGAGCTTGATTCAAATAAACTCCTGAACAGCACTCCGGTCCCCTATATCTGAAACCCTAAGGTTTAGGGTTTAGAGTTAGAAGTGGTAGTTTCCATCAATAGGGGGACCCCGAAATAGACCCCATCAGACTTTGATCCTTACTCTAGAGACCCCCAAACAAAAAAGGTACCCCTAGTTTTGGGAAACCCCTAAACCCTTAACCCCGAACCCTAAATCCTGAACCCTAAGCCTATGACCCTAAACCCTCAATCCTAAAGCCTAAAGCCTAAACCCCTAAACCCTAAACCCTAAATCCCCAACCCTAAGGCTTGAAATTTTGCAGCCTTTTCCCCTTCCGTCAAAGCGGCTTGCCACGACTGCTGCGACAGAACCTTCAGGTGAGGTTTAGTCAGGGTTTAGGATGAAGAGTTTAGGGTTTAGGGTGTAGGGTTTTAAGGGTTTAGGATTTAGGTTTAGGGTCTAGGATTTAGGTTTAGGGTTTAGGATGAAGAGTTTAGGATTGAGGGCTTAGGGGGCTGGATGGTTCGTCTTGACATTCGGAACACATAATTTCAAATTGCTCCGTTGTGTAGGTTCCTTTGTCTCGGTGCTGGGTAGGGAATGGGGGGAATGACTTGTTTGGTACCACAGGTGGCTAGATGACGACTATGGCAGAATCCATGGCCTTCTGATGCCTTGGGTGGGTGGGGGATGGGGTGCAGGCTTGGAATTTCGGACTAGGATTGAACCCCCCTAAACTCTAAACCCTGAACCCTAAAATGAACCCTAAACCCTAGACAGACCCTAAACCCTAAACCGCAGAGCTTGTGGTTTAAGCTCCAAACTGACACTCCAAGGAGTGGTGTCAGCCCCAACATTTCATGGCCAAGCATAAGCGGTCGGAACAGACGGGGAGCAAATACTGCCAGGACCCTAGACCCTAAACCTAAACCCTGTAATAGGGACTATTGGACCCCTGCAACAAAATGCCCTAGAACCCTTTAAAAGGCGGGCAACCCTAAGCGCTATAGTCCCCCTTAAGTAGATAGAATATGGGGGTATATGGGGATCTTATTATAATATACCAAAGTGCCATATTCTATCTACTTAAAGGGCGACTATACACCCTTGCTACAGCACCCAGCCTGCCAGTCTTGTGTCATACTGTTGGCCATAGCTCGGGGCTGAGGAAGTCACGCAAAGGATTCGGATAACACGGGCTGTGAGCTTGGCGCCAGCAGGGAGCTTCACTGTTGAAGGTTTACGTACCCTGGGCTAGCTATAGGGGGTATACTGAAACAGGGATAATGGAAAAGAAAATGGAAACTACTTTTTAGGGTTTCGGATTTAAGGTTTGGGGCTTACCTTTGGTTACCTGTGAATGAGGGAATGGAAAAGAACATGGAAACTACTAAATGGGGTATATAGGGACTAGTATAACCATTCCTTCATTCCTAGCTAACCACAGGTAAGTTTAGGGATACGAGGCTTAGGGTTTAGGGATCGGTTTCTCTGTTTCTGGTTCAGGCCGTGGAGTTATAGGGTTTGAGGATCGGGGATTGCTGCCTTGGATTTGAGGTGTAGAGCCCTATACCCTAAACCCTCTTTTCTCCATGTAGAGAGCCCTAGGTTTAGAAACCCTTTGTTGGGACATCTATGCTACTGTTGGGCTGTTTCAGTCATAGTCCCTCTGAGGTAGATAGAAGATGGGGCATATGGGGATCTTATTCCAATATACCCACAGCCACATTTCATCTACTTGAGGGGGACTATAGAACTTCAGAGTAATTAGGGTTTAAGGTCGAACTATGACTAAGAACAAGGCTATAATTCCCTTGTAGCTAAGGTTGGAACTATGGGCCCCTAGTATGGACCCTGAATCCTGGGGTCCTCATATGCCTACTGTATAGCCTATTCACAGATCGAAGCATAGTTAGGACCCTCAGTTATTGGGTTTAGGGTTTAGGACCTTAAGTTATAACCATGATAAGGTTTTTCTGGCCTTCAGTTTGGTACTGCATACGCAGAAGAAGTAGATTGGGAATTGGGGTTTAGGGGCCCAGCACCGGCAAGTCAGGAACCCGCCCTAAACCCTACACTCTTAATCCCAAACCCTAAATTCTAAAACCTAAATCCCAAACCCAAAGCCGTAAATCTTACATGGGTTGTAGATTCTCTCTTGAGCTGTGTAAGGAAGGGGGTACCCTAGAAACCTACGTGGCAACCCGGTTTAAGGTTTAGGGTGTAGAGGAATCCGGGGATGTGTGAGAATTAGAGGATTTTGTGAAAGGTTTTTGGGCGTCACCCATGAAGATTGTTACGATCTCCTCCCCCTGATACACACCCAGCCCCTTAGCAAGACTTGCTGCCCATATGGTACAATCCTGCAAGAAGGGAATACAATTATTAGGGGGTGGGGGTGGGTTGATTGCTAGAGGAGGGGATCATGTGGATTAGCAGCTGGAGGTCCTCGACGGGGCACTATGCGGTCTTACGTACGTTCGTTGTCAAAGCTCTGGTTAATACCCTGCACCCCTCATCTCAACCTAAGCAAGAACAGGACTCCATGTATGTGAGCCCCATATTAGTCCGCTCCTCCTGGTAGAATATCATATCATATGAGCTTTAGTCTAAACTCCTAATAATTATCCCCCTTAATAACCCCTATAGTAGTCCCCTACATGTATAACTCCTCTTTAAGGAACTTAGACTGGAGCACATATATTGGAAGGGGAGTGGGGGGGTTCAAAATCAACGGAGGGGGTTAGGAGACCATTTGGGACCTTAGGGAGCCTGAAGTGGTCCTTTGTTATGGATTCCCCTTCAGGATTCCTTAGCTTGGGTTTAGGGTTGAGGGTTCAGGGCTTAGGGTTTAGGGTGCCCTTTCTTTACGTAACATTACCCCTGTCATTGGCCGAGATGTGTCGCGTAACGCTGCTACACCCTAGAAACTAATCTCTGAACCCTACATCCTGGACCCAAACCCCATCTCAAAACCCCCAAGTCCTAATTCCCTAGACACTGAACTCTAAATCCTAACTCAAAAAAGTGTAATGGACCCTACACCCTTAACTCAAAATCCCGAACACTAAACCTGAGATTCACAAGCCCACAACCCCAAAACGCTCCAAACTCTGAATTCCAAAGATTCCAAGCCGCTTACACAAAAAGCGCTGAGCCCCTGACCCTTTGAACCCCACAAGGATTACGCTCCAAACCCCCCAAGCCCTAATCCCCAAACCCGAAAGCCTAAACCCATAACCCTCAAATCCCTTATCCCTAAACCCTAAAACCGAAACCTAAACCCTCAACCCTAGAATACCTAGGCCATAAGCCCTGATCCCTGCAGATAAACCCTGAACCCCCAAAACCCCAAATCCTAAACCGTAAACCCCTAAACCCCAAAATCCTTAGACCCTAAACCTACAACACAAAAAGATGCGAGCGCTCCGAGAGGATCTGCTGGGGTTCGGCGAGCGCGGACTCCTGGCCCCAAAGGTAAGGGTTTAAGAGCTTGAGGTTTAGGTTTTAGGGGTTTTAGGGGTTCAGGGTTTAGGGCTTTGGATTTAAGGAGTAAGAGTTTAGGGCTTAGAATTTCGGGATGAGGGTTTAGGGCCTAGGATTTAGGGATTAGGGTTTAGAGTTTAGGGATAGGGTTTGAAGTTTAGAGTTTAGGGTATGGGCATTTAAAGTTTAAGGATTAGGGTTGGAGTTTAGGGTGGAGGATTCTGATTGTATTTGTTGTACGGTTACTATAAGGGATTACGATAGAACCCCCCCAAAGTACTCCCCCAGGGTTTAAGGAGCTAAAAAGGACTATATAGGGCTTAATAAGGCATAATAGGGTTCTAAATCTGGGCGTGGTACCTTTGGGGAGGGTACTATTGTAATCCCTTATACTATCAGTATGGCTTGTCATTGTCAGTGTTCTACGGTTTTTCTGATATTGACCTTCGTATACTATATTACCGAGGGTTTTTGTTTAAGGTAAGACGGCGTCCCCCAAATAGAACACCAAGTATATACACTGACCGGTCAAGTGCTCCGATATACGTCCACCAAAGACCAGCTAAAAATACTATAGTCTGTACTGCCCAGCTCAGGTTGTGGCAAATGAAGAGTTGAGGGTTGCAGAGCACGGGGTTTGAGCGACTAGGGCCCGCCTACTGTAGGGTTACAAGTTTTCAGTTTGAGGGTTTTTAGAGCTTAAGGATTATTATAGTTCCCTAAACCCTAAACTTTCACGTAACCTTCAACCCTAAAACCCTGACCGCGTGCTTGTTTTCTTCTCGTCGTTTTACGGAACCGGCCTATCCATGTCGAACTCACCACCTTCATCACTTGTCTGATGGCCCACTCCAAGGTCTCAAACCCTCAAGTCCCCCACCCAGTAATGGGCACCACAAGGGATTATTGTAGATACATTAATTAAGGCCTTGTTAACTCCGAAGTAAGGAGCTATTGCTGCAGGGGGGATTGACTCAAGGTTTAAGTTTCCATTTCCCTTACTATTCCTGCACAAGCCCGAAGAGTTCCCCTACATCATTTCTTGTTCCCGACCCTAACCGCCAAACTCTCAACCCGAGTGCCCAACCCTGATCTCTTAACCCTGAATCCCCAAACTCACCGCAAAACCCAAAAGCCTAACCCCCCCTGCTCCTTGCGAAGTGCTGCTTCCAGCTGCTTGTAGATCGCCAATCTGGCGGCCCTCCGAAAGAGTTTTTTGGGTTCAGGGTTTATAGGGTCTAGGGGTTTGAGGTTTAGGAGTTTAGGGCTTAGGGGTTTAGCGTTTCAGGGCTTAGGGATTTGGAGGTTAGGGGCTTAAGATTTTGGGTTTCCTAAAGCCCTCGATCCAGACGAACTCTTTTGTTACGGAGCTGACTTTTCCGGGGATCCAATAGTCCAATAGGGGGAATCAAGGGATGTACATCTTCGAAGGTGCCCCCCCCAAAAAAAAACAAAAACCCTAAAACTTATAGTCCCCCTTAAGTAAATAGAATATGGTGTATGTGGGGGCCTTACTATAAAATACCCAAAGCAATATTCTATCTACTTAAGGGGGACTATAAACCCAAGTCTACCGTTGGTCAGGCCCCGCCCCCGCGACCCTCCAAGTTGTGTGGGGATGGTACCTGAGATATGCAAGATAAGGTCTAGCACTTGGGTACTGCCCCCCCCCCTCCCTCAGCAACAGTTGGATAATAAGTATAATATGGTTCTATATAGCCCTTAATAGGATCCCTAATATAGACTGTTTCTGGGTGGGGGCAGTACCCAAGGTCTAGGACTTTCAAGTAGGGTTTAGGGTTTAGGATTCAGTGTTTAGATTTTAGGGATTAGGATTCAGGGCTTAGGGTCTAGAGTTTGGGGTCTAGGCCCTTTGGAAGCCATCCCTTTGACAGCACGAAAGCTAGAAAAGCCAGTGGCATCCTACACCTAGTTGTAAACTTCCCTGGCCCAAAAGCTTCGGCTACCATCAGCGGATACCCCCCCAAAACGAGATGGAACCATAATAGGCACCCTCTAAAATCATTGTCCTTTTCAAAGGGCAATGCGGGGTTGCATGATAGTCTGGGGAAGGTAAATGTGGCTACTCTGATGACTCGGGGCCCGTGAAGATTTCGGGGACGCGTTAGGGGGTTTGGTTGGGTTTGCGGCTGAGGAAGGAAATGAAAAGAACAAAGGAATGTATTTCCTTAGGATTGCCTGAGCAAAACTTCCAGTAACGCCGAGAACCACGTTCCTTCGCGTGCTGGTGCTTCAGGGAGACGGGAGGTGAAAATCACGAACTTGGCATACAGGTCTGAAAAGGAATGCTTGTCATACAAATTATTGTACGGATCCCCATCCCTAAACCCTACCACTCCTAGTACCCCCTGAATATCCCCTGTGGTAGTCCCTTATATGATCCCCATTGATCCCCTATATAACCCCCCTTTACGGAGTTAAGACCGCCTCTTAAAAACCAGCAGGACGAAAGATTGCTTTGAACCCCAACAACCTCTAGACCCCTATGCAGCAAAGCCCTTGACGCCTGAATCCTGAAGCCTTCAAACAACAAAACCTCAACCAGGAAAGTTCCCATGCCCTAACACTAGCCCTGAACGCAAAATCTCTTACCCTCTAAGTTCTATAAACTCTTGAACTGTAAAGGCCAGAATCCGACGACCCCCGAACCCCAACACTAATACCCAAACTCCCAATTTCTGGCCCAGAACTACATCACAATGCCCCTCACTCTAAAAACCCAGAAATGCGACAGTCCTTGACGCCTGAAACCCCCAAGTCCCAATTCTCCAACCATCTAAGTAGACCTAAGCCCAAAGTCCCACATCCGAAACCCTAAACCCTAATCCCTGAACCCTCATCCATAAACCCTCATCCCGTGTCCCACAACGGCGCCTTTGCTCTGGAGAAATGGTCACGGAAAAACCTCGGCGGGCACACGAGGGGCTTAAGGTTTAGGGTTTGGGGGTTTAGGGTTCAGGGGTTAAGGAGTTCTAGGGGTCAGGGTTTTGGGGTTTTAGGGTCCAGGGTTTATGGGGTTAAGGGTTTTAGGCTTCTTAGGGCTTGGGGGTTCAGGAGGGTTCTTTCTGTTCAAGGGATTAAAGGTCGGAAGTAAAAGGACAATCAGTACAATATAGACCTGCAAGACCCCATATATATGTATATATATATACGACCATCCCCTATGAGGTCTTCTGAAACCCTAGGACCCAACCTCAGGTTCCAACTCAAAGTTTCTCTATAAGCAGCTACATGGGGTTTTGAGGTTGGGGTTTGGGGGTTGGGGCTTAGGAATCTGGGAGCATGAAACGAATCTCAAAGGTAGCTTCCGTAAATGGGCGTCTCTTTTTGGATCATAGTATTTTGGATGATATCTAGCGAGACCACCAGTTCGCAAGTCTACAAGATATTACTTGGTTCGGGCTCGGGCTTCCCCCAGCTAGCCCGCGGCTTAGGATTTAGCGTTTAGGGCTATATAACCCCAGTTTCCAGTTCATTGCCCATGTTCTCGTCCATGTCCTTCGGGACAATATCCCTAAACCCCAATTCATCCTATGTACCTTCAAGCGGACTTGATTAGGGTTTGCGTCTCCATTTTCGTGTTCAACCCTAAACCCTAAGCCGCAAAACCCGTGAACCCCTAACCCCGTGTTTGCAATGTCTACCCAATAGCCACAAAGTCCCACCACGTTTCACTACTCTGGGACCCCGACTCCGTGGGTTTAGGGTTTAGGGTTTGGGGGCATAGGGCTTGGGGTTCCCTGACTCCGTAATGAGGGGTTTTAGAGATTAGGGTCTGGGGGTTAGCGTTTCTGGCTGAGGGACTATATAGGGACGATAGGATTTAGGATCAGGGATAGAATCTCCAATGGAATCGAGTGGGAAAGCAAATGCAAAATTCACACGGAACATGAAATGGACACTGGATTTTTGATTGGCATTTGAAGGATTCTGCCATGATAACCCTAAACCTAAAATCCTAAACCCTACATCCCAAACCCTGAACCTTAAACCCTAAACCCTCATGTGATGTAGGGGCCTACATAATTACCAATATGAGTGGGGGTCTGCTCGACATATCCTGTATGGACTATAGTCTTAACTCCTTAAACGGGGTTATATTGGGGACCATCTGAGGGACTACTATAGGGGATATTCGGGGGGGTACTAGGAGTTTAGGCTACAGCTCATATCATAAAAATGCACGTTCTATCCCTAATAAAACGCAACTATAGAAGCCAAGTTGTCCATGTCATTGTCCATCTCCCTGAACCCCCGAGATTAGGCAGAATAACAGATAACAGCCGTTATGATATCTTTGGGGGCAGTTTTGGCGGCATATCTTGCTTCCCCTACGCCCGAACCAAAACTCGCAAATTCCGGGCTCGCAACTCTTGCTGCCGATACGCCCTGCGCTGCGCGGTAAGACTCGTTTGTTTAGGATTTTGCGATTCGAGGTTGACGGTAAAATCTTCTCTGGGCTCAGTGTCCAGGATTTTGGGAGGGTGTAAGTTTTTTTGAGAACTTCAATGGTTGGAGGACTCTAGGCAGTAGTCATGGGGCCCGTACTACCCCAACCCTAGGTTCCCCTGGATTAAAATGAAATGGCCCAATTATCCCTAAATGACTTTAATTCAGGGGAAACCTATTTGGGTAGGAAAAGGGGGATCCATGAAGCGGTAGTTTCCCAAAAATAGGGTGACCCCACTATAGACCCCCAAGTACTTCAGTCCTTATTACGGGGACCCCAAAAAAGGAACCCCTAATTTTGGCAAACCCTAAGTCGTAGGCCCTAAACCCCAATAATTTGTAGTAGTCTCCATTTTCTTTTCCATTATCCCAATACATCCCCAATATTACCCTAAACTTTAAGGTACCCCTAATTTGGGAGGCTTTTGAAGTGGAGTTCTACAGTGCTGGGATGCTGTAGGGCATGTGTCTAAGCGACTTGCTCTTCGGGACACGATGCACATTGAGGGCTCTGCTATCCCCACGTCTCTTCTGACATGCGCTCTCCTTGAGTAGATAGAAAATGGGGCATACTGCGCCGTTCCAAAAGTTCGACCCACTCTCTCCAACCAGCTCATTCGTGTCCAACTGGGCGCAGCCAGAACGACCCCTCCTCCCCGTAGACTCCTA
>CAJNIZ010029380.1:0-14246 GCA_905231905.1 Symbiodinium pilosum | reverse complement strand
TTAGGGTTTAGGGTTCAAGGTTCAGGTTTTAAGGTTTAGGGTTTAAGGTTTAGGGTTCGGGTTCAAGGTTTTCGGGTTTAGGGTTTAAGGTTTAGGGGTCAAGGTTTAGGGTTTAGGGCCTAAATCATAAATCCTAAACCTTAAATCCTAAACCCCAAACCTTACATCCTAAAGCCTAAACCTTAAATCCTAAACCTTACATCCTAAACTCTAAACCTTAAATCCTAAACCCTAAACCTTAAATCCTAAACCCTAAACCTTAAATCCTCAATCCTATACCCTAAATCCTAAGTCCTAAATACTGAACCCTATAGCTCTACGGGAAAGGAATCAGGTTTTAGGTTTTCAGGCTGCTTGAGAGCGGACCTACGGGATCCTCTGGGGATGTATCAGGCTTAGGTTTAGGATTTAGGGTGTAGGGTGTAGGGTTTAGGGTTTAGAGTTTAGAGTTTAGGGTTCAGGGATTTAGGGATTTAGGGGTTTAGGGATTTTGGGTTTAGGATTTGGGGTTTCGGATTTAGGATTTAGGGTTTAGGGCTTCGGATTCAGGGTAGTTTCCCTAAGCAGGGGGACTCCAATATAGACCCAGAAACGCTGCAATCCCTATTATCTGGATCCCTACCATGGTACCCCTAATTTTGGGAAAGCCCCATATCAGGATCAAAGCCGGACGATGGGGGTTGCTACATGAGCCCTGGACAAAATTTTAGCATAAGTTAAACCCCAAACCCTAAACCGCATAAGCCTTCACAGGTCCCCTCCGAAACCCTGTATAGTCCCTCCCCCAAACATTCAATTTAGTCCGTAGCTTCAATGGTATTTCATAGAAGTAAAATATGGAGAAGCTCCCAAATTTCTAGGGGAGCAAAGGCTGCAAAAAACGGGACAGACATCTTGGTAAGAGCCTTTGCATACATGGGGCCATAATTCGGGTTGCACGTTGTTTTCACTAAACCCCATGATCCTCCACGCAATATGACAATGCTCAAGCCTCAATTCTACTTTTTGAGGCTCCTAGATTTGGTAGTTTCCCAAAATAGCGGGACCCCAACGCAGACCCCAATACACTACATATAATACTACAATTAATCCTCATTATGGGGACCCCCAAAATGGTACCCCCTAATCTTAGGAAGCCCCCATTTGGGAGCTGCTCACACAGGGTCATTCTTAGGGACTCAACCCTACACCCTAAACGCTAAACCCCAAACCCGAACCTAAACCGCGTGGTTACCTATTGAGGCGTAGTATCCTTGTGGTCCCCCTTAAGATCCCAACGGTTCTGTTCTGAGAAATCCCCATTCAGGAGTTTTCAGAGAATGTACCCTTCATACACCCAATTATGTAACCCCCAAAAAACACCCCCAAGTTTGGGAAAGCCCATCTGCCCCGAACCCGCATGGCATAAATCCCTACAGACCTCTATATATGCATCTATATAACCCCGTAGAGAACCGAGCAGCAGCTTAATGTCGGACTGCACGATGGGGTCGTTGAATTTGCGGCCAATGAGGCGCTTGGCGTCAAAGACCTACGCTCAGGCACGCTGTCTAAGGTTAGGATTTGGTAGTTTCCCAAAATTAGGGGACCCCAATATAGACCCCCCAATACTATAGTCCTTACTATTAGGACCCCCAAAAGTGGTACCCCTAATTTTGGGAAACCCCCATTTAGGGATCAGATGCCAGCTGTATGCTCCATGATTCATACCACGACTATTACTGTCAGTATTGTTTATTACTGGTCATAATGTTATCATTACAGCCCGCACACTAAAATCAAACAACCCCCCCACGCCTAATGTCCAATATTTCCTAAAAGAGGCCGTTAATTGCTTGGGGCAATATCTAATATTAGGCGTTGGGTGGGGCGGGGCGCTTCATACATAAGAAAAGGCGTTTTTTGCACTATTACGAATGATGCTTTACCATTATGACTTTAATTGCTACTGGCATTGCCACGATTACTACTGATATTCAAGGTGACAGATGTGGGTGACCAGCATGTGGGGGTCTCAAAGCAGAAGTATCCAGAATGCATACAGACTGTACAAGCGGACCCACCCTTCACAATTACACTTTGTGATCATGCTGAGCAACTCCCATGTAATTCCCGGGTTAAAGGTGTAGGTTAGGGTGGGTCCAGGAGGTAAGTATGGCGGAGATTTTTCGGGAACGCCAAATAATCGAATCCCTTTAGACCTCTTCCGCCGAACAATAACACGGTAGCATTCCAAGTGAGATATTCAGAAGCTAACATCTACCCTTTCCCAAACTTACATCGAAGCCAGCGCAGGCCCGTTTTCGACAGACCAGTCTCTACAGTGGACCTCTACTAAACTTCTGTGCTGATCTCCTCCCCTTATAATGAAAACCCCCCCCAACCCCGAACAAATCTTCAGGTGGGGATTTCATCATTACGGTTAGGTCTGGAGGCACTTAACATGGAACGCCAAAGATGAAACCAGGACCATGTCACCGTGTTCTCGGGATTGCGCGCGACCTGGTTCTTGGCCGCATCGCCAATCCTAGGATCCCAGCAGGGCTCCAGCCTATTTTTGCAGTTTCTGGCTGCTCACACTCTGATAGCCTAGAATCCTGAACCCTGGATCCGAATCACGAACAGGCGCTGGCGGATAGCTAGGGATCACAGGGGTCAAAAAGGTGTAGCTACAGGGCCTTGGCCACGCCCATGTGGAAAATCGCCACTATGCCCCGCATGTCTATATACGGTGTGAGAATACCTTTGCTAATCACTAGCCCCTGTACTTCTTTACCCCATGCTTGAAGCCGTCGATACGCGGGTAGTTAAAACCCTTGGCTGATCTGCACAGTGCACCCATAAACATGTCCGCAAGACCTCATGTCTGGCAGGAATGGTATAGAAAGTATACGGTTTAGGGTTTAGGGTATAGATAGAAGATATAATGGAGACTGCCAAGCTGTACTGAGTTTCTACATGGCGCCGTCCGTAAACAGGAACACTCCAATATAGAATCAAAGACCGTGTATTCAATATGAAGGCCACGGAAAACGGACCCCCAATTTTGGAAACCGTAGCTCCTAAATAGTCTACATCTCCCATGATGGTCTATATCTCCTGTATGTGTCTCATAACCCCGTTTGAAGGGACCCTAAACCCTAAAGCCCGAAACCCTAGACCCTAAATCCATAAACCCTATAGTCCCTAAACCCTAAATCCCTAAACCCTAAACCAAAATCCCTAAACCCCTAAACCCCTAAATCTCTGGACCCTAAACCCTAAATCCCTAAACCCGCCTCAACCCTAGATCCCTAGAACCTATACCCTAAACCCCTAAACCCTAAATCCCTAATCCCTAAATCCCTAATCCCTAAACCCAAAATTCCTAAACCCTAATCTCTAGCTCCGAAGATGGAAGGGAGACCATTGCTTCGGAGGGACAGCCGCTCAGTGTCGGTGAAGGCCACGTAGGACGGAGTTGTCCGGTTTCCTTGGGCTCATGGTTTAGGGATTTAGGGATTTAGGGTTTAGGGATTTAGGATTTAGGGAGTTAGGGTTTCGGGTTTAGGGATTTAGGGTTTAGGGCTCATGGATGAGGGTCTCGAGGGGCTTGGGATTTAGGGCTTGAGGTTCGCACGGGTTCCCCAACAACCCCACTCTACACTGCTAATGGAGAACATCCTGCTAAGCTAATTTTGAATTGGTTTAAGCCAGCTAAATGGGAAGCTTTGGCCCAATTCAATTTTGAGGTTTGAGGTCTGGGGTAACACCTGGGTGGCATATTACGAAAGACGCGTTATCCAAACACGTAATTTCAAGGGGCTATGGCATGTTACCAGGTTAAGGCATAGGGTTTTCCCTACCTAGTTCAAACTCCCCAAGGCCAAAATCCACCACCTGTGTGTTTCTGTGTATCCCTTGAAATATCTGCATACCTTTATGTTCCCGATCTATCCATCTACCTATATATATAATATATATACATATATATGTATATATATATATATACATACGTACGTACGTACGTATGTATGCATGCATGCATGTATGAGCATATATATATATAAACATAAATACATGTAATACATATATGCTACCCCTTTGCGCCGTTTCAAAGGGACCCCCAAAATCCGATGGGCTTAACAGCTTCCAAACCTGATGGCTCGAGACCCCAGCGCCCAAAGCCATTCCTGGGGAGCTCCTGTAACCCCAGAGGAACATGACATGAGCTATGGTATAGGAGTTAGGGTTTAGGGTTTAGGGTCTAAACTCCAAGTATCCCCCTTTATAAGCGTTATCATTGTCCCTTAAATAGTCTCAGATATAACACCCTTTTACATTCATCTATACTAAGGAGGCTGGGGATTCCCCTATCCCTGGGATTAGGAGCCTATAAGCCTATGTTCATGGGTTAAAGGTTCCAGGAAAGATCAGAATTTGAGACAGAGCCAACTTAGCCAACATGTAATAAACCCTAAATCCCAAACCCTAAAACCCACCAAAGAGTCAACACTCAAACCAGCCCACCAAGGGACCCTGATCGTTGGCGATGATTTCGACACCGTCGTTCTTCCAAACCCCCACGCAGCTGTAGGTGGTGCCAAGGTCCTGGGCTCTGGTTATAGTCCCCCTTAAGTAGATAGAATCTGGGGTATATGGGGATCTTATGATACAAAAACCCAAAGCCATATTCTATCTACTTTAGGGGGACTATAGGGTTTAGGTGCAAAGGTCCTGGCTGGGCTTCTTATACACTTGGAGGATTCTGGGTCTAAGGTTTAGGGATATTACCCCAAATAATGAGAAAAAACACGAAAACGGGGAAGTGAAAAGTAACCTGGAGCTATATAGTGGGTTGTAGGGTTTAGGGTTTAGCCCGGGCTTCTCTTGTACCCAGAAATTGGAACTATGGGTGCTGGGTACATAGTCGGGGGCCATATGGGGCCTTAATCCGTGGATGTGTTCGATTAATGGGACAAACTACCTGAAGCCCCAAATGAAACTGAGATTTTATGGTTTGATAGGTCTCATCTCTTACTTGATGAGATGTATAAGGTATATTCCTCATCTGTCCCTGTTGCGAAGTTACCAGGATGAATGTGGAGCACTGGCCTGGGTCACAGGACCGCAGGAATCCAGAGAAGGCGCAGGGAGAATTCTTGCCATCCTTGTCCGGTAGACTTTAGGTAGACTTCCCACTGCTAACTGGCATGCATAAAGTTAAGACTGCCTGGCTTGGGACCCTAAACCCTAAACCAACAACCCAAGTCAAGAACAGCTACCCCAGCCAGACGAGTTGAGGGTTACGGTTAAGGGTTTCTTCTGAACCCTATTTGCAGGGTCAGGCAAGCCTGAAAATATACTGTTCACCTCATTCTGCAAACAATACCCCCACCTACCCTCATGCTCACCTGCTTACTTCGTCCTTCTGGCCCTCAAAACAAACCCTCAAGCCCTTAAACCCTAAACCCTCAACCCCTAAACGCCCTAAACCCCTCAACATGAACCCTGAAGCGTGTCAGGAATCAATGCCAATTGCGGTCTTCTTCGCCATGGCTTAGGAAGTAGAAGTAAGGAATCAAAACGAGTGCGGTGCACTGAAAATGGCTGCGTACACGCATTTGAATAGTGATTTCAAGTCTTTGCTTTAGCTTGCAGGGTTTGGGGCTTACCTGTACCCCAAAAGTATGTAAAATAATGGCCTTTTGGGCTATTATTATGGGTTTAGGGCTATTATTTTACATACTTTTGGGGTTCAGGTAGGGGTTGAGGACCTCGGGTTTAGGGCTTCTGCTTCTAGGGCTTGGGATTTAGGGCTTTAGGGTTTAGGGTTTAGGGCGGAAAACCTAAACCCTAAATCCTGAACCCTAAACCCTCATCCCTAAACCAACATGCTACTCATTTGGGCTCCGGATTGGGGAATAAGAGGGGCCCTGAGGCTTTCCAGAAACTTGAGGCTGGGATGAAAATTGTGTATTTCTCCCCAAACCCCAAAGGGTCCACGTAGGTATATAGTATGTACTTCGGCCCAAAAGTATTCGAGGGGCTCAAAAGGTGGGATGAAGCTAGGTGGGCTAAAGGATCCCTATTGTAGATTCTACTATATTGGGGCTTATTTCCTTTACCCCACCTACCTTCATCCCACCTTTTGAACCCCTGAAGTATACACTAGATACCTACATGGACGGTTTGGGAACAAGGCCTCTTCGAACTCGAAATGTTGTGTCTCAATATAAGAACAAAACATTTGGTCTCGCAAGAGAAGAAATTTGAGGTTCAGGGCCTGAGTCTGGGAGTGGGGCCGAGGCCACTTTTAAGTGTACTTGCTGTCCAACCAATGTATTAGACTCCAAAATCCCGACATATGATCATGTCTGGGATAATAGTACCAACCCAAAATAGGGGACCCGATATAGACTAAAAATACATTAGTCCTTAATACGTGGACCCCCAAAAACGGCGTACCCTGCATTTTTGGAAATCCCCATATAAGTACCAGCAATAACGTCGCAAGACCCACTATGGTAACACAGGGGCCCGAATAATTAAGAATATCATTCCGAGGCCCGTTCGAGTACCAATTATAAAAGGAATATGGAACTGTAACGTTGATAATAATTCCCTAAACCCTAACCCCTCAGGAATATGGAGCCAAAACATTGATTAACTATTTAAGCCCTTGCAATATGGGGCCTGAGCCGCAAGTTAGTGTCACAACACCCCCCCCGGTCGAAGTTGAAACCTGGCGTGCCCACAACTTGACCAAGTCCCTAAATCCGTTTTAGGGTTTAGGGTTTAGGGGGATCCCAGCAGATATCCCATCATATCGGCGGGTGTACACCTTCAATTCAATCGCCTCTATCACCTAAATCCCGAAGCCTTTAACACCCAACCCCAACGCCAGATGCTATAGACCCTGAATACCCTAAACACGCTGAATGCACTAAAGAAATACCCTGTAGACCCTATCTCCAACCCTAAACCCTAAAACCCTAAACCCCTAAATCATAAAACCCTACACCCCAAAACCCTGAGGACCCCTAAACCCCCTAAACCCGAAATCTCAACCGGGCTAGGCCTTGTGGCAGGGAAAGCTGCACTTACTGCCTTGGTGGGCCGGACTTACTGGTAGGAGATTCAGGGAGCTGGGTGGGGTTTAGGGTTTCAGGTTTAGGGTTCAGGATTTCAGGGTTTAGGCCCTAAACCCTAAACCCTACACCCTATACCTGGTTTAGGGCTTAGGGTTTAAGGTTTTTGGGTTCAGAGCCTCAGGAATCTTGAAAGGGTCCAGGCTTTGGGGGCTCAAGAAGGCCGAATTACATGCCAGAAGTACTTCGGCCCCGGACCCTGAAGCCTAAACCCTAAAAGGGTTTAGGGTTTAGGGTTTAGGATTTAGGGTTTAGGGTTTTGTTTTTTGACACACCTTTTCTTCACAGCAGGATTTAGGGTTTAGGATTTAGGGTTTGAGTGTGGGTTTAGGGCTAAACCCTGAATCATGGTGATCCACTGATCTGCTTATGCGTGATGTAGGAACCTAAACAGACGCCAATATGACTGAAAGGTCTGTTTGAATCACCCTGGCCCATGTTTACACAAGGAATGTACGTCCAAAATGTTAGCATATATCCTGGTAAAGCATATACGAGAAGCCCAATTTCTATTTCCTGTCTTGTGTATCTGATTCTCGAGTAGCCCTAGAACATAATGCTGTTACAATAGAAATTACAATAGCAAGAATACTCGCAAAAAAAAAAGTCATAAAAATACACTTACACTTAATTTCAATAGTCATGGCTTCAAATCCCACGTCTAAACCCAGAGTCTTCGACCCAGCTACCCACCTACAGCAGAATCGATTCGGCATCAATGTATGGTTTTTGCCCGAAGCCCGCAACCACCCTTGCTTAGGCTATATAGGGTTTAGGGCTTAGGATTTGCGAATTAGCTGCTAGGGCCTATGGCGAATCGAATGGAGCATAGAAAGCAAGGCTTATGTTGGGGACATGGAATTGTTGGTCAACTTTCTCTTATATGGAAGCCATTTAATTTGCGAATTACCCACATACCATGTTTAAGGTTGGAACCATGGGCCCCTGGTATAGGCCCTAGGGGTCCTCAAGTACCTCTTATCTTTCCAAGTCAAGACCAAAGAACTAGGTAGGAGCCATGTTAGGGGCCCATGGTTAGGACCTTAGACCACGGTAACAGACCTTAAGTTCCTTAATGGCAACACAGGGGTTTACGGTTTAGGGTCTACTGACCCCTTCCAAAATTCAAAGGGGGCTTTGCTGCGGTGGGATTTCAAAAAACCAAGGTGTTCTGAAGGAATATTGATCATGGATTCCCCCACTGCACAGGAAGGGTTGAGGGTTTAATGCCCATACCCCCTTAAGTAGCCTTAAGCAGAATAAATGTCCTTATATGACTTCAACGAGAGTGAACCTCTGGAGTACGTAGTACAGCGGCGAAAAGTAATTAGGAGAACCCATGATTTAAGAAACCAGACAGGGATTCCATCTATGTGGGACTCGTGGCTTCAAACCCTAAACCCTTTACCCCGGCAAGATTGCGCTCTTCTTGCAAATCACATTCTGCAACAGAAGATATGAGCTGATGCTATGCCCAAAAACCTAAACCCCATATGGCCCGTACCCCAAATCCTGAGCCCCATTGTTGCTGCAAGGCATCCCCCTGCCCCCCGGGCGGCTTTCGGGTTTTAAGGCCTAAGCACCTTAAACCCTAAAGTCTAAAACCTTGACTCTAGAGCCCCTAGCCAAAACCCTACACTCCAAACCTCAGGAGTATAGTCCCTCTTAAGTAGATAGAATATGGGGTATATGGGGATCTTGTTATAATATACCCAAAGCCATATTCTATCCCTAAACCCTAAACCCTATATTCCTGAAGGGGGAGTATATACCCAAAGCCATATTCTACCTACTTAAGGGGGACTATAGGTTGGGTCAATCCCCCACCCAGTAATGGGTACCACAAGGGACTCTTGTAGGTATATTAGGGCCCTAGTAACTCCATATTAAGGAGCCATTACTATAGGGGGGATTGACCTAAACTATAGGTCTGCCATGGTGGGGCTCGCGCAGGTCTCCACACTCCGCATAAGGAACTCCAAGGATGGCGCGGTGGCCTCTGAAGCGTGGCTTGTGGAGCCCTAAACCCTAAACCCTAAACCCTAAAGGGTTTAGGGTTTAGGGTTTAGGGTTTGGAGCCCTAGAGTTTAGAGTTTGGGGTTTAGGGTTGAGGGTGTGGGGCCCTAGAGTTAAGGGTGTAGGCTTCAAGGTTGAATAGGGTTTGGGCAGAAAATGATGTAGCAGATGTAAGAGGGTAGTCCGGACAATTCTTTTGTCTTTTGCAGCAGGGATGTCCCTAAACCCTGAACCTGAATTTGGGTGTAGGGTGCAGACCAGCCCTAAACCCTAAACCCTAATTGGAATGTAGGGTGTAGATATGAGATCTGATGCGTGGGATCTGGCGTTTAGGGTGTAGGATTTAAGGTGTAAGAAGTAGGATCTACCTGGTAAGTATATAGCCGCAGCCTACACCCTGCATACCTTACACCCTATCAACCATGAACCCCTACCTTAAATCCTCTAAACCCTGAACCCCTGCATCCTAGATCCTACATATCTTAAATCCTATAAACCCGAAACCCCTAAACCCCTACATCCTAAACCCTACATACCTTAAACCCTATAAACCCTAAACCCTAGACCCTAAACGTTTGTCCCGAAGCCCTGCCTTGCGCCCGACCAGCGCGTCGCCAATCTCCTCCACAAGTGCATGTGCTCAGGTTGCTAAGGGTCCCTGATATAGGCGTTATAACCCCCCTTAAGTAGATAGAATATGGCTTTGGGTATATTATATTAAGATCCCCATACACCCCCTAGTCTATCTAATTAAGGGGGTTCTATACGGATTTATAGGGATATATGAGCCACGGTCTAAACTCCGAGTATCCCCCTCAATAAACCCTACTATAGAGAAGCCCCCTCCAAGAACCGGGGGAGTCCTAAACCCGAATTCCACTCTAAACCCGAAAACCCTAGACCCGAATGCCTTGAACACCCCAAACCAGACTCTTCAATCCACCCTTTTCGCTGCGGACAAAGATGCTGCTCGTGCCGCTCGGATGGCTGAGATCAACCTCTTAAGGTCGGGATCTTGCCTCAAGGGCCATAGTGCTGCCTGCGCGATCCTCGCGCTTGTGAGTTTAAGAACCACTCATACGTCTGTCGGCTGAGTGTCCGCACGGAAGACACGTCAGTGCCTGCGCCCTCAGACTCTCGAACGCATCTGTTTGCCACATAGGGACTGAAGTAATTTATTTAATCCCTATAATATAGCCCTTATGTCACCCGAGTTTCCATGTCCCTTTCCATTTTCTTGTCCATATGATTCTCCATTATTAGGGTACCACAATAGTAGGCTCCACAAAAAGGAACTGAAGCAATTTGACCTTAAACCCTAAATCCTAAACCCTAAACCCTAAACCCTAAACCCTAAACCCTGAACCCTAAACCCTAAATCCTAAACCCTAAACCCTAAACGACACCAACCTGGCACCCCCCAATTTCAAGCACCTTGAGAAGGGATTGTAAACCTTGCGGGGCCCGCTTTGGGATTCCATCTAGGGTTTAGAAAGTTAAGGGTTTAGGGTTTAGGGATTTTCGGGTTTAGGGTTTAGGGTTTCGGGTTTAGGGTGGTCTGCACAATCATCCTAGGCAATCTATTTGAAGCCCACTCCTACCATGTAATGTACTGGCCTAAGGAGTTACTGGATATAGGTGTCTTGTTGATGTCGTATCGATAGAAATGGTCCAGGGCTATAGCCAGGGACCTCACAACTTGAAAGGTTATGTTGCAACCAAGTGAGGATAAGATGGACACTTGTTTTATATAGAGACTTGCAGGGATTGCATGTAGCGGCCGAAGTAATTGGACTTGGGCATGTATAGTCATGTTTGGACCCTGTAGAAACGATTATGGGGAATACCATTAATTCAAATTAAGTCTTGTCTTTTGGGCTTACACAGCAGTTTGTGAAATTCACATTGCGAAACATAAAATTTGGGACTGAAGCTTTCACCCAGAAATCCAACCAAGCAACAAACTTAGCATTCACCCTTACCCGCAATAGGCTGAAACCTGACATACCCTTCATGGAAAGGCCACCGCTGTTCAAATGCGAGGTCATGTTTGGGATGAGTTTCCCAGTTCGTACTTGGGCAGGGAAGCCGACTGGACCATAAACTCAGCAATCGCTCATCCCCACCTCCAAAGACCCCGAAATCCCAGTTATCTCCATGGTCCAAATCCCGACCATAAACCACTAAACCCTACACTCCAAAGCTTGGTCCTTGATGTTCTTGTTGGCGTGATGCTCCCTGAGCTCATTTGGCGGAGTTCTAATCCTTCATCTAAAATGCCCAGAGATCCCAACGCGCCTGAATAGGGGAACAGATGCTAGGTCCTATTCAGGATCTCCATGTCATTTACGGGTATAGCGCTTCACTGAAGGCCATTGGGCTCCCCGCGTGCATAAACTTGCCCTCCTTATCATACAGGCAAAGCTTTCTGAATGGTGTTTGGTGAGCGTAAAGGTTCTTCAAGGAGTTTGGTGAGCGTGCATATGGGACTTAACCTACATGACTGTTCTGCATTGCTGTTTTGCATTACTGTTCCCCAAATCCGGGAATTGGTTAAGGGACCCGTGCCGCAACTGGGGCATCACAATGGGGTCCCATTTGTGCCACTTATAATGATGAATTGAACGGACCCCCTCTACATACATACACATACATAGATTTATATATATATATATATAGGGTTCCCACCCAGCCCCCTATACTAGCCCCTGAATTCATCTTTATTAAATGTAATTATCCTTAATCTCAATGAAGGAGGAACCTACAAGGGGGAGTGGGGGGGGGTGGGTGGGGGTGGTGGAGAACCCACAGTTCAGACTATGGCTCATACTAACTGGAAACCTTGAATACGGAAAGTTCGTCCCAGGAAGCCCGGACAAGTGGTCTAGGGTGTAGAGGTTAGGGTTTAGGGTTTAGTATCCCAGATCACCCCAACTTGGGTTCAGTTCTAGGGATTAAGTACTTAGGATTTAGGGTTCGAGGGTTTTTGGTCATTGTCCATCTTCGGATCCCCGCGTGTTTGCCCAGGATTCAGTTGGCACCTACAATGAGGGCGGCACGGCTATCCCCCCACAATGCTTGTACCCTAGAACGAACAACCCAAGTGCTAAAACCTAAGCGCGGAGACTAACAAATCCAATACCCTAAACCCTAAAGTCCTATGCCCAAAATGTCTAAACCCAACACCCTAAACCCTACAACCCTAAGCCCAAAACCCTAAACCCTCTATACCCGGACAATAAAGCACTTGCTTTTCTTCCGCACGTGCGAGAGCCACACACTGGCAGCGTCGTAGGACGCGCTTGCCTGAGCTGACTTCCAAGCCCTTTCGGCTTTAGACTGAGCAGGGCTTGCGGTTCAGGGTTTATAGGGTTTAGGGTTTTTAGGTTTTTCAAGGTTTACAGCGTTCAGGGTTTTACAAGCCCCGGGAGTCTTGATGCATGTTCTGGTGTTTAGGGTTTAGGGTTGAGGGTGTATTTTTTTGGGCGGGGTTCAGGGGTTCAGGATTTACCGAGCAGGTAGTTGCCTCATCTGGATAGGGCTAGGACAATGTTTAAAGTAACGAAAGATCTCAACCATACCAAACCCATAAAACCTAAACCCTGAACCCTAATACAGATATAACCCCTATATACTATAGTAGTTTCCATTTTCAAGTCCATTCTGCCTATATTATCCCCATATACTATAGTAGTTTCCATTTTCTTTTCCATTATCCCTATATAACCCATATATGACCCCAATATAATCCCCATAAGGCCTTCTCGCCGGCCTCCGGATCAGTAACTCAGGTTGGATTTGGTCATAGGCAGGTTGTTTCTGAAGGTCCTTCCTAGAGTGAGGGTTTAGGAATTAGGGTTTTAGGGGTTTAGGGTTAGGGTGCCTATTCCATGGATGTTGATAAAATGCAAACGCAGCTGCTAGATCGCCAGCTGCTATCTCAAAGCAATGCCGCGCGAGCGGGACCACGAAGAGCTTATCCTACCGGGCAGCCAGTGTAGGTGCGCATCTAGCTTTGATTTGAATAAGGGCTTAGGGCTTTAGGGGAATTTGAATAAGGGTTGAGGGTGCCGTATGCATATAAATTGCATGAGGACTGTACGGGAATGCTTTTAGTGACTGCTGGTCAAGCCGAACATCATCATAGGAATTTGTGATGCAACAAATCTACCTGGAACTCAGTGTGTTTCACGATTGGGCATCGAATATATGAGCCACAACAAGTCTGATATTCAGGAACCCAGATCCACTCCATTGAGATGTAATCAGGGGTTCCCCTGCTACCCTCTATATCCCCTAGGGTCCCTCCTAAATCAGCAGTAACTGGGCCCAAGGCCGCCAAGTACCTGGAAGGGGGGGGGGAGGGGGTGAAGTACACGGGAAAGCATGAGACACCGAAGTGCCAAAACGGTCTAGGGTCTACGGGTCTAGGGTCTAATCTAGGGGTCTAGGGTTAAGGGTTTAAGGGTCTAGTCTAGGCTTTAGGATCAGTAGTCTGAATCCCTTCATTCATAGGATACACAACCAACCCCCTCTAGGCTGGGTACAGGGTGATACGGCGTTTAAATTCCCACGCCCCCCACAACCTGCACTAAATCTCTGAAACCGTGAACATGAAAACCATAAAAAACCTACAAACCATAAATCCTCAGTGTCCTAAAACCTCAAAACACTAAGGCTTGAATACTAAAACGCTAAGCCCTTAAAACTGCTAAACCTTTAAAACTCTGATCAAACCCTAAACCCTTAAGGCCCTAATTCGACCCCAAAACCTTAAAAGCCCTAATCAACCTCCAAACTCTAAAAACCCTGATACCGGGGAAAAACTAACTCCTAAAGCCTTAAACGCTAAACCCTGAGCCCTTAAAACCCATAAAGGCCGCTAGACCCTTAAAACCCTCAACAACAAAAACCTTAAACACCACCTCCTCCCCCAAAAAACACAAATTATTTAATTCGAGCATCCCCACCCTAAAGCCGTTCTTGCACAAGAAGTGTAACGTTTTCCCTGCCCCCCCCCCTCAACTGTCTTCCTTGCAGCACTGCAAATGCGCTGCAAGAATATTGATACTCTGCTGTTGGGCACTCCAGGGATACTCT
>CAJNIZ010029369.1:59884-75258 GCA_905231905.1 Symbiodinium pilosum | reverse complement strand
CCCCATTTGCAAACAAAATCAGCGGCACAGCCCCCCCCCCCTAGAGCAAACACGCCTCCCCTTACTGCCAACATGGTGAAACGATTGTCATTTCTTGCAATCATGCATGGCCTTATAAAAAAGCGCGGGGGGTTGGGCGGGCGCAGCCCCCTGCTAGTGCAAACACAGCCTCCCCTTACTGCCAACATGGTGAAACGATACTTGTCAAAGGGGCGCAGCCCCCCCATTTGCGAACAAAATCAGCGGCACAGCCCCCGCCCCTAGTGCAAACACAGCCTCCCCTTACTGCCACCATGGTGACACGATACTTGTCATTTCTTGCAATCATGGATGGCCATAATAAAGGGGGGGGGGGGTTGGAGGGGGCGCAGCCGCCCCTTTGCGAACACTTACTGCCAGCATGGTGAAACGATATGAAACGATACTTGTCATTTCTTACCCTGGCGCGTGTGGTCCTAGTAGCTCCCTGCTCCTAGGGTAGGTTTGCGGCTGTCTAAACATCTCTCTGGACTGTACAGGGATCAAGGGTCATTGCCTGAAGATTTCACAAGATTTCTATGGCTGTATGGAGAGAATAGATCGAGCATCTAGGGCAATCAAGGAAGCATTCAGAGCTATCCATGCTAAACCCAGATATAAGCCTGTTTCCATTTGATGTTCCAGCTTTTTACACTTGATCAGCAAGGCCCCTAAGATGCCTGAGCTGCGAACAAAGTAGTGCCCGTGTCCACGATCGCCATGGCTTTTGATTGACACAACGCTGGCTTCGAGGACCACATTTTGGAGTTTCTGGCAACAATGAAAGGACTCCCCATAATGCCCGTTATGGCCCTCCATGTATCTTTAGGGTCCCTAAAGGCATCCTGCTTGGAAATACTAATCGGTCTTTCCTTCCTTCTCTCCCTCCCTACTTCCTTGCTTGCTTCCTTCCTTCTTTCCTTCTTCCTTCGTTCCCACCCTCTTGCTTTCTGTGTCTACATTTCAAGCGCAAAGTTTCGGTGATGCAAAAAAGTGTCTTTTCTGAAACTCATCCCACATAGCTTGTTAAGCTTTGGCCCATAGAAATTTTGGTGGAGTCAGCTCCGCCGGAATTGACTGCCTGCTGCTGCTGCTGCTGCTGCAGAGTTAGGCAAAGGAAGAGGAAAACGAATGGATACCCGAAAGCGGTCCTGCTTCCGGGCTGTGCAAAATTCAAATCAGAGAGGCCAACTGGCCCATGTCACAGGTGCTCTACACCAAGCTGCTGCTGCTATGTTTCTTTGTGGTTTCAACTCAAAATTCCCAGAGGCAGCCAGGTCTCGGCTGGGCGAAAGGCACCTTCCAGGCTGAGAAAATGATGACAGACATGGCCCCAAAGGCACCAATCATAAGCATCTCGTGCATCATCGGCAGGGTCACCTGGGCAGCATCTTCAACAGACGCTTCAGCATGAGTTGAGTATTATTAGCTGTTAGGTGCCTGAGCAGTGAGTTGGGAGCCGGGGCAATAGCAGAAACAAGGCGAATGACTTTGCCACTACAGATGTAGCATGGCGGAATGAGAGTTTGCAGGGGTTGCAGGTCATTGCATTGCACAGCTGCCCTGCATTCTTCTATGCCCACTTGCAAGCAGAACCCTGCGGCACATTGGTAGAGAGTGAGCCTTCGTGCCCTATCTCAAGTTAAGGGAGTGCCCTGCAGGGCAATAGATTTGAATGTTCGATGTTGACACTCCACGTGTCAGACCGTTGGGGCCCCCACTTACCGATAAAAGAAGGACTTGCACCGCCAGACAAAATTATGTCAAGATACGTATGCTTGCAACAGGCCAAGGGCAGCGATCGCAAGGAAGGAGCCAAGGAAGCCTGATTCAAGCTCCCAGGTTTGGAGTACCTCTTAGCCGCGGACCTAAAACATTTAGGTGCAGCCTGCTTCTTCACTGATACATGTCCTGCACTGATGAAAGCTTAGCAAACGACACGGTGGACTACTGAGAACCATGGAAGCATGTTGAGGCTTACGAGTTGGGGGAGCTTCTTGCGACTGAATACGCAGTCCCTATGTACAGGCACGCATTGATAAAATCAGGCCAGCGAATACTGTGACATTCAGCAGACTCCCAGCCCAAGCAACTGCACCAGGTCTGGTTCAAGGGAGGAGAGGCTGCGGGGAGAGGTGCGGCACCAGCGCCCTGGAACTTCCTCTCAGGGGTGAAGGCAGCTGGCAAGCTTCAACCAGCGGCTATCAACGAGACCCCGGGTGAACCAGCTCGTTGGCCATGTTTCATGAATGTACCCCTGTCGGGGCGTGCCAAAGTCACAGCGGAGTTTGCGCTGGGACAGCGATGCGTGGGGGTGAGTGTCGATACACGTAACCCCTGGTTGGAGACATTCCAAGATTACACAGTCCGTATGGTAGTTTTGCATTGCGAACCACAACTGCCAGCATGCTTGTGCACAGGCAGGCATGTGCTGAATTCTGACCTTTGCGAGGTTTATAAGTCGAATCCATCCTGAAGTACTTGCCGATCCAGGTCTCTGACTCATCGCTGTCTGCCTCTTCCTCACAGGAAGCGCGCTGAACTCTTACATGTTTGAAGTCATGATGAGTTTAACCACACATGTAGAATTTCATCCTGCCTGATTTCGGGGCAGCAATCCCCGCCGCTAAGGGTTTAAGTGGAAAGAAGGCTGCGCGAGCGTGAGTGTCAGAGCGATTCATCCTGATTGGATGGGACCCACGCCCCCTTTCGTAGTTCAGTTGCCTTGTAGGCACAGCGTATCGAGTCCAGTCCCGATTGGCCGGCAAATCCCGTGATTGTGCTTGCAAGGACAGTAATATGGACAGACATGACCCTGACTGTCGCTGAAGGTAGTTTGCTGTTAAGTCGACGGCACCATCAATTTCAAAGTTTGCCGGTCCGTGCTAACGATACCAGCAAGCATCATTTTAATGCTTGCTTCCCCAAACGATACACGTTGTAGAACATCAAGGTATTACGTGACACCCGCACCACATGTCATGCATACCAACAGCCCGCAGTTGGTTCTGATATCCGTCCCAGCAATTTGATTTTTGTTTGTGGGCGCTCTGACCAAGCAGGTAATACTTCCAGCGGCAGTGCTGGTCCCACTCTGATTGTTGATTTGTGCCGGCGTACAGAGGCAACATGCAGTCACAGGGGGTGTTTTTTCAAATGGGACGCGAGCGTACCCAAACCTGGCTAGCTTCCGCCTCCGAGTTCTCAGACGGCCACCAGTACTGCGGATAGACTCGGTCTTCCGCCAGGTTGTTGGTCACACAGGCCACGGCCACCATGATCCTGGGATCACTTGACTGGGGCGCATATGGGTGTGTCGAAGCCCGATGTTCAGATCCAATGGAAAGCCAGGCAGTGCTAATGCAAGACAACATGCCCTTAATCTAGAAGATTCATTTGTTCAGGGTGTTGGATGCAGCTTATCGATCATGCTATTGGAATTGAGGTGCTTTCCATGCGAGGCCATATGCCGATAGCCAAAAAGAGCGCGAGCCTTCATACCTATATCAAATATTCCCGTACTAGAACCCCAATATATACCATTTCATCATTTTGTAATAGTGTCCATGTTCTTTTCCATTATCCCTATAAGCTATATTCCCATATTTTTGTTGGAGCACCACTGAGCACCAGCATTCTAAAGATTCTTTCAAGCCTAGGCCTGCAAGACATGGGTTCTTTTTCGTCAGATGAGCAGCTACCTAAATCATTAGTAAACAGCTAAGTAAAAAATCCCTTTCGGGGGGCCTATCGCTTTACAGGGTTTTTGCACACTGCTGTCATCCATTTCGGGGGTATCGCTTTTGGGGGGGGCCCCATCGCTTTACTAGGGTTTTGCTCATGTCCCTGAGTTTTATCTCTGCCTGCTCTTGGCTCCTACACGATAATAAACGCAGTTGCTCAGGTAAATGTGAGCCATAGTTTGAACTCCTTAACGGGGGTTAATTATATAGGGGATTGGAATGGGTTCTTCAGTTGGGTACCTGTACAGCAGTTGCAAAAGGAATTTGCTTGGAAACATGCCCACACGCGATTCAAAGGTGAAATTTGGCAGCGAAAGCAGCCAATAAACTGCCAATGCGATGAGCTGGAATAAAAGATCAAGATCGAAAGATCGGACTATCGAACTGCAATGAAAACCATTCCAGATGGCCTCTGGCTGAAGAAATCAGCCCAGGTCACTTCAACTGCAGCACAGGCACACAGCGCCCAGAAAAGATGGGCAGAAGACAAACAAGTAGCCCATGTGCTGGACCTGTGCCACAAGGGTCAGTTCCAACAAGCAAAGTTCCTTGTTCTGCAATTTGGGGTTCAAGTCCTCTCACGAACGAGTGGCTGGAGGCGTGATAATGTAGATCAGAGCCGTTGCGCCGCCAGGAGGGTGAACTGTCTTCGTCAATTCCTGACAGAATTCCAAAGCCTTGATTGTCCAAATTTCTTGCAGGACTCTTTGCACATCGGTTGACCGCAAGCCTGGGCAGTACCCTAACACCCGACCCTGGCTGAAGGCTGCAGGCCTGAACCACGATGGTCAGGGATACAGAGAGGGCAGCACCCAGCCACACCATCTTCTCAAGTCCAAGCCTCGGTGAGATTGAAGAGCACAACATCTTGTTCTCGACATCTGTGCGAAACCATGGTCAAGTGCTCAAGGGTGGCTAGCTGAGATGAACGGCTAGCGACAAAACCAAGGCTTTCACTTCCGTGTATACCTCGTAATTAAAAGTGCTGACAATCCCCGCAAAGCGTGGCCAATCATGCGTGAGGCTTTAGTCTTACACGCAGAAGGCGTCATCTCATGCCAACTTCAGACTGAAAACTCTCTCATGAGGTTGAACACGACCACACCGACCAGGCCGCCAATGGTGTTGCCAATGATCACGTTTCTTGGTGCACAAGGGGGGTTAGCAGGACAGGGTGCCAGAACATGCCAAAACATCTTCTTCTGCCTGGACTCTTGGGCTGCGCCACGGGTGTCTTGTAGCCACTAAAGACGATCACCTCATGTTGTGTCATCTTGTCGTGCAATTAGAATTCACCAGCAAGTTGCCACGGGCTTGGAGAATTCTTCCAAAACAGTCGAACGGCAACCGCCGCAGTAAAAACCCCGCGGACCCCATTCATACTATATACAAAATGGTCAAGACCATCATTGGATCGTACAGAACAAAACGGATCTCGATCTAGGGGAGAGACAACGATCTCGAAAAACCACAAGGTCCGCGCGCATTTGCGACGAGCGGCCGACATTGCCCCGAAGGAGCCCACTAGAAGAACCATGCTGGCATCCGGCATCATGACCTACAGTGGCTGTCACCATCTCTTCAGGGGAGAGCTTACGTTCGTACTCCTAACGCTGTTCTGACCGGCAGCACCCCGAAGCCAGATTGGCTTCGTTTGTATTTGTACCACAAACCTAGCTCAGAGTTGACAAATTCCCAGCAATCCCTCTCGGCCAAGCCGAGACCCAACCGAGGCACATAAGTATGGAGCAGGCCAATAGCACCCATCCTAAGCTGCACATGCAGGCCGCAGAAACACCAAGCAAGCAGGGGACAGGCTCTGAGGCCTGTTAAATTGAGGCCAGGAACTCAAACTTGGGTGGCCAAGCATCTCGTTTGAGGCCTGGTGGCTTAGACCAGCTGGCACTGGCTTTCCAGAATTGATGCATGACATTGAAAAAAGACAGATCTTTTGTATGGATGTATTCCAGAATCGCCGAAGCGTTTACCCACGATTTGGCGGCCTAAAGTCGGCTGTGGGTTAAAAGTCCCACGGGATCCTGGGCATGGCTAGGGGCACCAGCTAACCCTTGTGTCCAAAACCATTTTTTATGGCAACATGCCCAGGAATGATTGACACATAGAAGCTCTCATCAGAGCGGGGAAGAGGACAGGCACAGGCATAAGCGCAGGACCGCAAAGAGTAGATCCAAGTTTGGTTGGGTCTTGAATGAAGCTACCGCCCCCCTCCCACCCTTCCACAACTACATGAGGTATTGTCTACGGAATCACTTCAAGAATGCAGTCCCTACTCCCCACATATCCCTGAAGTCCAACTCAGCCAGGAGGTCCCAAGGAATGCGCCGAGGAAGCTGTAGGCACTGTAGGTCACAGAGAGCTGTGGAGGCGGCTTCCTTGGCTTTGATACAGAGCCTGCCAGGGTTCCTAGATCTTTCCTCTTCAAGGTTCTTGAAAAATCTTGAATCCTGAGTTGGTGCCAAAATAGTTGGACATGACTTGGACGCAAAAGGGCATCCAATCTGGTAGGCACAGCAGGAATCCTAAGCCCTCAGCCCAGAAGCCTCAAACCCTGGCCAGTGCCATCGCGGAATGAATGCATAAGCCTGTAGAAGCAAATTGTCTGACCAAAGAATGTCTGCCTCAAGCCAGCATATGCCTCGCGAATGGAGAAATGCCAAACCAGAGTTTTCAGGATTGACGCTCCCAGCAGAGGGCCTGAGGAAAATCTCTATCGCAAATCATTGGTAGAAATCCCTTCTCTCTATCAAACCTTGTGGAACTAGATGGGCCACTCACACCCCCAACAACACGTCACAACTTTGGCCTATACCCTGCAACTGAGAAGTAATGCTTTGGACCTATGCTGCTGCCTTAGAACAAGGGTAACTTGAGCGAACACATTTCTTTCCAGATTTCCATGCTACAACTCCTGCCCTAGCTTCTCTCCAGCCCCTGCCATCTTCTGGAAGTAGGTCGGCGCCGGAGGGGCTGGAGGCTCCTCCTTGATTCTGCGTCATCAACTGTGGGCTTAGATCTCGAGGGCAGTTCTTGTGTTTGCAATGGCCGCACTTACAAAGGGAAAGTCAAGCAGCGGGGAGTCAGGACTGTTAGGCAAGGCGTTCCAATTTTGTGCGGCTTGCTGCTGGCAGCCAAGTGACTCCGGGGCTTCTTCAGACTGGCTACCTTGTACCTGTCTGCTCCTAGGCTGGAAACCAATAGCCCGGACAATCCTACAAATGTCCCAATGTCTGATCCCCCTCATAATTCGAAGGGATTGTTTTTCCTTTCACACGGATCTCAGGCAAGGCCTCTTGATCGGGGAGTTTCTCAACACGTTCCCTATGAACGACCCATAATCCTCCTGTACTCCCTTTTCCCCCACGGCCCCACGGCCTTCATGTTGAGAAACCCGCAACCCACATCCCCAAACCCTTTTAATCCCTTTGGCCCGGTTTGAGAATCCCCAATCCGAGCTAAGAGAGCTAAGAAGGCCTTGAGGGGCTCGCCACCTTCCAGGGCCAGCTCATTCACCGGCTTCATCTCCTCTCAAGGGCTTTCCCTAATGCTCAACATCCCCCCCAACACATTCAGACTGTGTTGAGGAAGGCTATGGAAGGCTCAAACTTCAACACACAGCACATAGAGGGCTATTACTGGCGGAAGGCTTATCGGCCCAGCCAGCTTGAAAAGTAGAGTCATCCTGGATGACCAGAAGGCATTCATTTGGACAAGCCGCATAATGAGAGACCCTTTTAGGAGTCAGGATTATTCATAGGCAACCGATTCCCATACGTAGCCTACAGACAGCAAAGCTGGGGTTGGCAAAGCCTTGTGGAGGCCCCCCTTCATGTCCCTTGCGGAAAGCACTATGCACAACAGCGTTGTGTTGCTGTCCTGATAAGTGTTTTTGCCAGCCATGGCTGTTTGGGAAGAGTGTGGGCTTCCACGGGGGCGTCACTTCACAAGCAAATTGCTTGAGCCATACGCGTGGTGCAGTCATGAGCAGTCAGTTGTCGACAACATTCTTCGAGTCCTGCAGGCCTTGACACGTCTCCAACCCTCAGAACCACCAGATCTGAAGCCTACAGATGGCTGCACAGCTAAAGAAGTTGAACCCTTACGTGCCTTTGCTGACAGCGGGCCTACAGCATTCCCCGCTTGTCTTGCCAAGGTGCCAGTGACAACGCTAGTTGGCATCAAGGTGAACACCTTGACGCTTTGCTTGCTTTGCTTGCAGGCTTTCAAAATGTACTTCAAGGACATGAGGCAGAAGTGTCAAAAGACGCGACTTGACTGAACTCGCTGGCTGATGCATAGCCCCTCATCAGGCCCAAGCCCATGTTGATCTCGCGAAGATGTCCAGCAAGCTGCACAGCCAGTAAGCCTGTTTGAAACTTGCAGGTCCATTCAGAGTCCTTTTGCAAGTGCTCAACTCATCTCTGGAGTTTCTCACGGACTGGTGTTCTGGGTCAAGCAGTGAGCCGGACGTGGTGTATAGGGGACGGGACTTGTCTTAGCGAACTCGCATTTCAAACCTGTTCTGCCCTGTGAAAGCCTTTCAGCTCAGCCAAGCCCGGAGACATGTGAGATCTCAGAACATGTCTCTATAGCCTGAAATCTCCTGGAATGACTCATCCGACAACACTGACCTGCACATCTCAACCGCAACTTAGACTTTGCAAGACTTGTTGTGAGAAACTGCATGCCATACATGCCATCTTCAGCACATATGTGTGCCTTGATTGGGAACTGGCGGCCGCTGAAGGCGGCCCTGCCAAGCTGCCGTTTAAAAAGCTTCCAGAGCTTGAATCTGAGGGACTTGAAAGGAGGCAGGCCGTATTTGTTCGCACGTGTTGAAAGCCACCAGTTTGACTGTTTGACTTTACTCATTGGCCATTGCTGCAAGCGAATTCACATGAAGGACTGCCTTGTCGCAAAACCATTTCGAGTTTCACCCAGGAAAAGGGCTTGGGCAAAAAACATCCAAAACGAGAAGAGACGCCGGACCGGCCGTACATTGCGAAGATGAGCCTCCCGCATCCCATCCATTTCAGCCGGGAAAAGGCCACTGAAAACCTAACCTAAAACAAGACAATCAGTTGCACTTGATGGGCCCTTCCAGAGCCACAGAACATCTTTTAAGATCATCCTCGCTCTTTCGAGAGCATGCCTCTTCCTCAGCGACGTCATGCATATTGGTCAGCTTCACCCCACCCAGCGGCAGACACCCAACCACACTCCTGAAAGCTGTTGATGCAACCACTTCTTTGCCTGCTCTGGGGCGTCATCTTGCGTGGAAAGCAGGGGCAGGCGCGCAGCAGCCTTGCGGGCGCTTTGCAAGACGCAGTATGGGTATCTTTGGGCCTGCAGAGGCCACACGTAGGACGGCCCGCAAAAGTAGGACGCAAAAACCTAAACTGCTCAATAATTAGCATAGGAACGAATGGGAAGAACACGGGGCCTGGTCCTGGCAGGAGAGGTCTCAGGAACTGTCAAGCCAGGGTGGTTTAAGTAGGACAGATTAGTGCTGAACTCCTGTCCATGCTTGCGGACACCGTGAACCTCTCATAGTTATGGGAAAAAGACGAAGCTGTAACTGTACCAACGCCAGCGTTGAAAACGGGGAAAACGCCCTGGTGTCAAAAACCATGTACATGCGCCGGGCTGAAAGGGCCCCCACGCTTTGCAACAATCTTGCGTGTCGAACTGGACAAGCTCCGAAAGAAAGGGGGCCCCGAGGACCCATGCCCAGGGGCTACTTGTAAAGCACTCCCTGTAAGAATGAAATTTGAAGCTTTCTGAGCGCTGGACTCTCTGTAACTGAGGCCCCAGTCCAATCCAACCTGAGCTGACGGGTGCTACTACACTTTGACTTAGACACAATGTTTTTTCTTACGCTTTAAGTTAGAGAGTGTCGACGTTGGGGGGGGTTAATGGTTCGCGGCCACTCGCCCCACTAGACACACTTGACCCGGCTGACCCCTTGCCACACTACGAACAGTTTTGTGACTAGTGCTTTTTGCGGATATATGCATACATGCTATGAAAACGAGGGGCACTCGAAATAATGACCTGCGTTGATGTCGCTTCATCGCAGGTAGGGGCATCAGGAAGTTACGTTGTGAATCCAAATGGTGATGCTAGCGTTGCTTGAAAGGCACCTTGTACTGTCATCTCTGCTGTTGGAATTCATGGGCCCTGAATCGTGCCATAACTTGTTCTTTAGCAGCGCGATGAATGTCACACGTGGCAACCTGAGCCAAGTCTGCAGGACGAGGCGCGTCCCAAAAGAAGGCATAAAGTGTGGCTGTTGTTGAAACCTTGGTGCTGGCCCAAGGAAGACTCTCTGGAGCTAAGACGTCAGCAAACTTAAGCCTGGTCAACCCCAAAGATGTACTGCTCGGCAGGACTGCTCGCACTTGTACACGCTCCCAATGTTCTGATGCTCTGATGCCAAAACGCTAGAAGATGAAGCGCGCGCTTCAACCCGGATTCCAAGCAGGGAAGTCCAACGAGCTCTGCAGCCCACACAGGGTGTGACATAGCTATAAAGAGCGACTTCTACTAGGAGTGGGGAACTAATTCGGGCTCAGTGCAGTTCAAAAGGCAAGGCACTTGCAAGCTAACATCGGTTTGTGTGAGGGTTCTGAAAAGTGCGAAGTTTGGCTGACTTGTTCAGCCACCTCCGGCTTATTTGGGGTTGCTGATTTATGCTAGGCTCCGAGGCCTACAGAGTTTCGATGGCGGGCATAGGCCATAGGGATTTTGCTTCAAATAGATCTTACATGAGTTACGGAGCCCTGAAACCGTAGTCCTATTGATTTTGAGTAAAAACTAGGATCCTCTTTTTTTGGGAGAGGTCTAGCACTAATCAGAATCATTATTCAGGAACGCGTCAAACTTCGAGCTGCATTGCAACGCTGATGCAAGCGCGTTAAGATCAAGCGGCAGCAATCAACAGCATCACGTTCTCCGTGCGGGACACAATAACGACCAGAAGGCTGCACAAGTACTTGCCAAGATTCCTGGGCGTGTGGGTGCTCTTTCTCAGATTCTCTCCGCGTCTTGCCACTCAAGCAAAGTTTTCAGAAAGCTGACTGCAAACTTCGGGGCCCTTCGTGAAACTATAATTCGTTTACAGGTCTCAGCATGGCTTCGTCTGCCTCCAGTCACAACTAAGAATTTCCATGCAGCGTGCGCACCAAACGTATCAAATCAGATATAAAAAAAAAGAAGAAAAAAACAATCGGCCCAAGGAAAGATCACGCTCCAAAATCAATATGCCCTTGAGTGAAGCTCCACCATCAAGCCAACCGAAGCCACCCCAAACCTTCGTGAGCAGGCTGAAAAGCATTGCCATATTATTGCCTGGATGGCCAAGCAGCCACAAATGTCTTTGCTCCTCCAAGCTTGGACGAAGATGTGTTGCTTCACCCCTTCTTGCCCGGACGCAGAGATGTGACATGCCTGCTCTTTTTGCTGTTTGCTGTTGCTGTTTGCCCTCAAGTTATTAAGAGCTGTTGGAGTCTGTTGGAGTCAGCGCTCCCGTTGACTTGCATGCTCTGACAGCCTCTATTGCAGTGGCACTTGTTTGGGGGAGGCTCTCAGGCTGGCCAAGGCCACACAAGTCTTTTCAATTCCGGCTGGCACTCCAAAACATGAAGTCCACATAGTCCACACATCTACATCTGCCCATGCCAAAAATTTTCTGTGTGAGCCCAGGACTGTGCCAGCTCACCGTGGCCTAGAGGATCAAGCATGTACGCTCCATGGGTCCGTACATGCAAAATCTTGGATATCCTACGTGTGCACGGATGACACGATCAAACCTAACCTTAACCATCAAGACCTTAAGACCTAGCTACCTAAGCAAGAAATGGTACTTGAAAGATATTACTATGAGGCCATGCGAGCAAAAAATACGTGTCGGCGTCCTTGGTGTCCTTGTAACGCCGACAGCACTGAAGAGCTCGAAACCAAAACGGTAGGGCAGCCAGGAATGGCACAACCCAACCTTCGAAGAAGGGGTGGAATGAATTCCGCGCGTATCTTGTGGCATCTTAACCCCAACCACCCTCTCAATCCCTGGTAAGTCATTTGGCAGAGATGAAGCTGGGTTGAGAACGTCCTTCATGACCCAACATGTTTTTTTTTTGCCAAGTTGGATGGAATCTCGAGAAGCTTGCCCTGAGCCAAGGCACGGTGCGTACCAGCACCTGAGACATGTTGACTTGCAGCAACTTACACAAGAGACAGGCCATTACGTCACTGAAGGAGTGGATCTCGAGTCCATGTGGCTCGCTGTTAACATGTTTCGAAAAAAAACAACTCTTTACGTGATCGTGGCCTACTATGCTGCCGGAGCATGTCCCGTGTCCCTTTGCTCACGGTCTTCAGCAAGGAGCTGAAATCATCAGTGATAACAAGGCCAACACCTGACCTCAGTCTTTTAACCTCATGGATCAAGGCAAAGCTGAACTTTGAGAGCTGAGCTGCTGCAGCTGTCGCCATTCCTCAGCTGTTCTTTAGACTTCTCGGCTGCTTGCCACTGTAGCTCTTTTTTCACGCTTGCTCTGGATTTATGTTCGGGTTGGGGGTCTGTGCAGCTCATGAGCAAAGGGTAGTCAGCTGAAGCCAGGTCTCGCAATGAAGCGCTTGACGATCTCTTCCTCCTGCGGATGGTGCGAGAGCAGGTAGCACACGGCCGCTGGCACGTCCTGCATGGCCAAGATCTAGCAACCGCGCGCCATTGCAATCAACAACCAAAAGCCCTGCACACAAGTTCCGGACAGCTTAGGATGTGCAAAACTCAACAAACTTCCAAGGTCGAAACTCCAAATCTACACTAGCAAGCACTCTTCTCAAATGCCATGAACAGTAGATCACAAGACAGATGTTCCTCAAGATGCTGCAAGATAAGCCGACTCTTGTCCCGTGCCTCGATTGGCTTTGCAATGCTGGTCCTGATTGCTAGAGATCTCTTGGGAGCAGATAGAGAATACAGAGCCCACATTCAACTCTGGGGAACATGGGCGCAAGGGATTCAGCGCACCATCACGTCTGGCTTAACGACCCCCACCTTCATAGGCCATGCCTGGCCTGGTTATCCAGGAGAGTAGGTAGGTATCTGAAAGCAAGCAGTTTGCAGCAAGAGGCCATTGATTGAGAAAAATAGGACAATGTTCTTAGCCTGCGCTCTCTTGCTTCCGGTGATCTGGAGAACATGCCTCAGTTAGGCAGCTGCCTGCTAGCAAGTAGCAACACGTCACCGACCATGTTGTCTGCAAAGTCGACCGAATACACCGGAGCTAAGGCGGTGCGCTTGACCTCTGGGTCCATGGCCAGCAAAGACGGCTAAGACAGTGCTAAGACTCTGGACTGGAGCTCAGAGGTGGCCCATCAAGATCTTATCTCTAGCTTTGGCATACCAGTCCAGTTTCCAACTGTTGTGGAATCGATTAGGTTAGTATGCACATGGACAGTTCTAGGATCGACATGCAAGCCCGGCGGACGAAGTCGGGACTGCAAAGACATACGAATGGTGGAGAAAACCGTATCCCTTTCGATTAGGTTCATCTAGCTGCCCAAAGGATATCAGGAAGCTGCTTGCGGACCCATAGTTCAACGGCAAACCCTCTGCTTGAATTAGATGCATGGTGAGTCCATTTACACAGAAGCATCTACACACAATAATGCTGCATGCGCAGGCGTGGCAGGTGATGCTGAGTTCGAAAAGCCTGGCAGCATCTGCCGCCACGCATCTGTACAGAAGGCTTCAGTTGTTTCTGCGATGTTGGCTTTCTTCGGTTTCGTTGCTTATTGTCGTCCGAGCTTCGGATTGGAGTACGGACAGCTTGTACCTCAGAACTGAACGCGGGAGCTACACGACTCCGGTTAACAATGTGCAAGACTGTCAGCTAGCATCATGGAGCAAGGCCACACAGTCACACCCTTCCACTGCCCAACGTGCACGTCATGCTTGGAGGCAGCAGTACCTGTCCTAACCAAAGCCTACTCGAAGGCGACTGCTGCTGCAAACATGGACACTGAGTTGGGATCAGCCCTGGTCAACGAAGGTAAGGCTGTAGCGTATCGCTCAGCTTGAAGTCTGGAGGTTGAACCGCAAGGAACACAAGCACGAGCATGCAAAACGATCCGGCACACCCCGCTCTCACTGCAGTTCGCTTACCCGAACTCCGGAGAAGCAGTTCAACCAGTACAGCAGCAGAGCCCCGCATAGGAATGGAGTTCAAAGTAATCACTGAGGCAAAGCCATGCCACCGATTTCTGCAAATGGTCGATGGCGCCAGCGTTCCGAGGACAGTCAATAGCAAAAGCACCACCGGATAGAAGACCTTGGCTGAAACTTGTAGCATTGTAGCATTCAGCGCACGGCACAATGCGGCCAAGCTAGACATACGCCGGGTATGGTGGGCACTTACGAATTTCAGTGTGGTAGTTGCCTCCCAACCCAAGGCCAAATGAAACATTGTTTGAAACAGCGCAACACACCCCATCTCAACTGCTGTCAGTGAAGCCGTCAGTGATGTCCCTGTTTGTCTTATTACCAAGGTAAAGCTGCAAAACAACTTCCTTCCCCTTGGAGACGCGATGCTAAGCGTGCTGCAAAGCAACAAAATGGAAGGATGACCGCTTGTTGAATCCATCGCTGGCCCAAACGGTTGGCAAAACCTTCCACTTGTAGTCCACCACATACATTCCTGACCCGGATCAGTTCAAAAAACAGTTATGATCAGCGTGCTCACTACGGTCCACCAACCTGGTGCGCCGTGGGAATTGGCTTTTTGACGCTTTGGTTTGGGTCTCTGTGACTACCTTGCAGGGAGAACTAGCGCAAACAAGTCCATAAGCGCGAAACCTCTGTTTTTACCAAAGCTGTACAAAGTTCTAAGATCAAGGCTGACGAGTAAGTCTCACTGGAATCAGCCAGCATGCCTGCATCTCACAGAAGCAAAGACCAAACCTTGTCCCTGCGAGCCGTCCCTTTTACTTTGCCTTTCCGAGCATCCGAAAATCAGAATCCAAATGGTGGTCAAGGTTGCAGCTCGGGCAAAGAAGAACTCGGGGGTAACACGGCAGCGGGGATCCACGTTCAGTATGAACAGATGGTTCACATCCCACCTCAGTAGAGATTGAAGCATGCTTGGACACCTGCCAGAAAATCTACAAGATCCACGCAGATAACGAATGTCAGTCTGTGGCACAAGAGCTCCGACCCTAAAAGAGGAACACGTGGCTCCTGAATTCCAGAATTTCTCAGACTACCACTTTACAAACAAAGCATTGCCTGCATGCCGAAGCGCTGATCGCCTATTAGGCTACATGCTGTCAACAAGACTGCTTGATCACATGCGCTCGTCTGTTCAAAGAAACTTTTGACTGCTAGAGGAGCTCAGAACGGTCTTGCAACGCAGCGTACTAGAAAAAACAAAAACTGCTTGACAGGCTCCTTCGTTGCCGCAAAAGGAGAAACTAACAGGCATCTCAGGGCCTCACCAAGGCCGCTCTCTCCCGCTCCGCCTGAATCCAATGGCCTTCAGATGCAGCAGGGCGCTTATTTGCACCCTTTTTTCCTAGCCGGCGCATCTCCAG
>CAJNIZ010029369.1:0-59784 GCA_905231905.1 Symbiodinium pilosum | reverse complement strand
GGGCGGGAAATCAAAACAAGGACTCAATCTGATGGACCCAGCTAGTAGGAACTACCGTGATCTGCACCACAACTTCGTAGCGCCGCCAGATATTGCAAACGAGACGAGGAATGTCACAGACACAGCTGTCATACACGTCATCACAAACACTGATGGAAAGTGCAAACACGGGAGTCGAAACCAGCCTACTTGCCAAGTGATGGCTTCTACAAGATCTGCCGTGTCCGAGTGCATGATCTGCATGCCCTCCTGTTCGTGCAAATACAAGAAGTCCAGACCACGATTGCTGTGCTTCATGAATATCGTGTGATGCCAGGGAATTACTGCTTGTAGACAGTCACGCAGGCACGTACGGGGACTGTATGCTAGCCACGAAGGATTGATGGCATGCAAAGCTGGTAGTCTGTAGCTGTACGACTCCCACAACTTCCTATCTTGAGCACAGGCTGTTACATCATCCAAACTGCACTCAGATTGTTGTGTTAGCTGACAATACATCTTGAGGAGCCATTTGATATATGTATTCCAAGGACCCCCTTGCATTTGTCGAAAAGGGGCTGCGTCGTCCTGCTGGCCCAACAACAGAGCTTGTCTGGCAATGTCTGTATGGTGCTTTCTCAGCATATGACCTCCATACCTCCACTTTCTTTTGAGGAACTGCACCACAGAGCATTGAGCTGAGGACAATCTCATAAGCTGTTTGCTAAAATGGCGACGAAGGATATGAAGTGGGTAAGAACACCGGTCCGACAAATGCGCTGGGATGAAAAGCCCCAACATTACGCCGATAACTGTGTTTTGCATAACATCAATGTCATGCAAATGCGAAGCTAGCGGTTGAATCAACGGACTCACCCACAGCCACTTTGCAGAGATGTACTTGGCATAATGCTTGAGGACGAGCTGAGGCGAATTCCAACTCATTTTGTTAATGATGGTCTTGCTCATTGCCAGAGTAGCAAACATGGTCTGATGCATGAACGACAGAAGCCAGTCTGAAACTGTGCCATCCCATCCCAGTCTATAATCATATGCCAAGGTTTTGCGAAGGTACTGCCCGCTCGAAGTATGCTCAAACTGCCGCAGAACGGAGCGTGGTTGCAAAGTTTCATCCGCTTGCCGGAGTACCAGTGGACTGGTGAAGGATCCGAAATCTTATGCTGTATAATAGAGTTAAGACAAGGAAAAAAATGTGCGTGCTCCTTGCATGCTGCCTCAAAGGCTGCTAGGTCTGTAAAGCTGTTGGGCATCACCTCCTTCACCCATAGCTGCTTGAAGCGCGTATCTAGGAGCTTGCGCAAGGCTTCTGTGTCTTTCTGAGTTCAAGCATCTTGCACCTCATACTGGCGAGCTTTGCGTCGCAGCCATCTGGCATGACTCTTTTGGACCTCTCTGCATAGCAGTTGGTGACCAGCTCCTCCATCTGTATGCCATATACCAGTCTCAAAGCGATGTCGAGGCCAGTGCCAGGCTCTGGCATACAGATAAGCCTCCCTGCCAGCCGGCGCAGCTCTTCCGGCTGTGATCTTCAACTTTGATGATCTGCCCTCTGCTGCCCAACTTGGGTCCAGCCACTGCCGCAGTGCCGCCATGGCCCTCTTGCAGCGCTTCTAATCGGCCAATCCGCATAGCCAGCTCTTTCGTTGTGTGCCTCTGCTGTGCGCGCCACCTCTGCGCCGTGAGCTTGGGTCAAGGCCTGCGTCACTTGCTGGGCCACCTGCTGGGCCACCGTCGCCAGCAAGGCCTGTAAGTCTACGCCCCTGTTGGAGAGTTCCCTGCTGCTGCGTACATTGGGCTCCTCTTCTTGCTTGGGCGCCGCGTAATGCACGATCTGCTGTTGCCTCCTGGAAGGCAGATCCGGCGAGGCTCCGTGATTCTCGATCTCCTCTGCCGTCAGCGCATGCCTGTGTGGGCTTTCTGCAGGGATGGTCTCCATACTGTCCTCGGAGCCTTGAGGGCCGGATGGCCCCCTCCTCCGAGAACCTGTACACTGAAGGCCCCAGTCCTCAGGCCCAGCGCCTCCAGCTGGCGCTGCTTCTCTTCTTGGGTGCTGGCGCCTACATCGCGCAGCAGTGGCGTAGGGGCCGCCATCTCGAGGGCCCTCAGCCTAACCGTCAAACCCCTGCACTTGAGATGAACATGCAGCACCATGTTTGCAAGTCGGCTCATGCGTCCATCAGAGCTCGGAGACTCAGTCAGCATCCACGCAAAATGCAAGAATTCAATGGTCTGTCAATGCCGAAGCGCTGATCGCAAATCTTGGCCACAGCGCCCATGCACCAAAGAATCAGGAGATAGGAAAAGACCTTGCTATGAGCACAAGCGATGTCGGTCCAAAGTCCGGATCGCGCCCTAAAGCAAGTATCGAACAAGAACGCTCGCGCTTGGCTGCGGGCGACTCGGAAGACGGGGATGGGCGTCAAGAAATATGCCTGCCCGCGCTCTTGTGCAAATGCAGCTTCCGCGACACTCATGAATGTTCTGCACTGCCATACTTAGCATAGGGGCCCCCCCCCGCTGAATGGCCAAAAAGCAGCGAGTTCATACTATCAAGCCCATGACGTTCGCTAGTGTTACCCATACTGTCATGAATCTCACTATAGCCTGGCTCCTATTCCCTTTATTCCTATGGATGGGAAGGACGCAACAAGAGTCCAAACCAGAATGCGGCCTCGGAGAAGGTCTTGGGACCTGGGCGCGCGTCATCGCCAGAGCAAAGCTGGGAACGCACAAGGGTACCAGTGGGTCTGGGAAAGAGCATGATCGACCTGAATTTTGCTTGGATATCGAGATGCGGATGATTCAGATATCCCTATTTAAGTGTCTGCATAGGTGGAAAAACGCGCTGATTGTACGTTGCTATGGTAAGGCCGTTTTGAGGTCCATCTTGTAACGCCAAATGAGCCGCCAGCAAGAGACTTGTGTGCACACACTTTTAGGAGTCCAACAAAGTAGCGTCCCAACAGGCAGTCAGCATTCTCAGTGTTTTGTATCACATAACTCAGGTCTTCTTACACGCCATGAGTCATTGCGGCTTCTTCTTCTTCTTAAGCTCTTCCCGGAGGCACAACGCATCCCAGCTAAAACTGATCGCTGGCAAATTCGAGAAAAACCCACGTACGACCTTGGCAATGCAAGTGACGGCCGCAGAGCCTCCACTGTTGGAATGCCTTTTTCTCACCTTCAGGTAACCCCTCACCCTAGGAACAGACCAGGTGTCCGACTCTTCTCAGGCAGCGCCAGCAGCACCCCAATGGCCAAGAAGAGGGCCAGGGAGCTCCCCAAAAAGAAGCTCAGCACGAGCTCGCCTAGAGCTGCGCGGCTGAAGTGCATTCTCCAAGCTGGGGTTTGTGATCTCATCGCCCTCAACAGCTGCTGCGGATTTGAAGTGAGGAACAAGCCTTGACTACAGCTTCGCATGCCAGCGCTGTCAAGACCAGCTGCGCAAAAAACGGGCCACGCTTTGTCATCACATCAGGTTCTGCCCAAGTCGCTGCGGTGAGAGATGGGATTAACCTCAGATAGCAGGACTGCGCCACCGGATGTGAGTTGCATAATTAATGACCTGGGCGTAAGATTTGGATACCTAGACTTCTCCTGCTGAATTGCGTGTAGCCGGCTATTCCACTGAGCCCACGGCGCACGCAAGCTCTGCCCAAGGGCTTCGGCACTTGTTAACAGGAGGAAGAAAGTCAAGTCTGCGCTTGCCCCGATTCCTTCATCCATTCCCATCATATCCCATCATGAACCACCCCATGCAAAGTGCAACACACGGAGCGGCATTGGGCCTCTCTAGGACCCGAATGCTAACCCTGAACATCCAGGCCAACACCAACAAACGTACGCTCACACATCCCTCGAAGCCCTGAACCTCAAGAGACTAGCAGCTGACAGCCATTCAATCCCCAAGCACGAAGTGCCTTGACCTAAAGGCATCTAGAAAACAATGTTATGACCCGATTATAATTGAAGTGGTTCCTAGCTTACACCCAGAACCGGAACCTGAAAAACCCAAGCCACAAACCCTTTCAAGCATAAAAGTCAAACCCCCAAACTCTTCAGGCCCAGAAGCCAGGGTCATGTCGCGGCCAGTGCGCCCAAGGCCATGGATGAGACACGCGACTTCCGGCGATTCCTTGGATCTAGGGTTCTGCTGTGTCGGGGTTTTGGGGCTTCAGGCTTTGAGTGGGCGGTCTATGTTAAGAATCCTAGCAGTGTCCGCCATGGCCATGTGCTGGACGCAAGAAGGCCTTCGAGCGATGCGGAGGACAAGGCCCAATTGGAGCTTTGGTCTTGGTAGATTGCGAGTATCTAAGAGGGATCCTTCCGAAAAAGTTCAAGCCTGGAAACCAAAAAGCTGTGGGCTGAAAAATCGAGACCATGTGTGCTCGTGCCACGTTCAGCTGCTACCATGTGATGCGCTAGAAAATCTGAACAGGTCTTCTACTCTTCATGTATATGAACCAGTCCCTGATCGGCGCTGAAGCTGTCGTCTCCCAGGTCCCAACAATATCGTTCCACTGACCTTCCTCCTCCACTCCTCCCTCGGTCTCGTAGTCTTCTGTTTGGGATTCCTGAATGAGAGCCCAATCCTAGAGAAGCTTTTGAGAAGACGCTCCATGCTGAAGCATTCATTATTCACGGAGCTTCGGCCGCGCAATTTTTTCTACACCTCTCATGTGCAGGAGCCCGAAGCGTCTGATTGTCCTGGACCGAGTGCTTCGGTTATAGCGCGTAGGGCGTAGGGCGAAGAAAGGCTATCGTTGTGACCGCTGTTGCTCTGGATCTTCCCTTTGCTCGACCATTGCTTGCACATGCTCTGCCCTTTGCTGTTGCTTTCTGAGGGCTGGAAGTCTTTCTTGTAATAGGTTGTGTGTGTGCGTGTCTGTTTTTGCTTGATTCCATGGGGGATTCGGTGGGCCTACCAAGCTGAGCTTGTAGCAGACTTTAATATACAGGCTGCAGCCAAGCCATTGTGCATTGCATGAGGCACCCGGCGGCATGCCCTTGGTGCAGATAAGCCGCGGATGTTTGAGAACCTGGCTGCGCTGAGTGATTGGTAAGTGAGGGCTGAGTCTAGGAATGCTGCCGTGCTGACATCGTGCATACGGATAGCCAAGTTGAAGGTCGGAAGCGCACATCTTCTGCATGTAGCAAGGAATGGCTGTGCTTGATGCTTGCTGTCATTGAAGCATCGGACATGTAAGGACGCAGGCTTCGTAGGCATCAGGAAGATAATCATTGATCACTGTCAATCATAAACTGTTACTCTGCACACCATGTCAGCTGTACCATTGCTGGTCTCACGACAACGTTTGCGAGCAGACCCGAATCGCCCGATGGCGCGTGCACTAGAAGTTCTACGCCTGATTTTGAAATACGATTCTCAGGCGCTGGCATTTCATCGAAAGCTCTTTCACCTGGGAGTTTCGGGAAACATTCCATGCGCAACCCTGAAGATTTTTGAAGAATCCCCAATAATCTCCTTCAGGCCCCGTACATCCCTAGAAGCCCTAATGACCATGGGGGACCCATGTTCACAGAAACTCTTGCCTCGTCATTCAATACTTGGAGCCGACTGTGCTCGCTCAGGTTGGTCTCCTGTCAGATGGAGATTTTGCGAAAGGGATATCCCTGGGAGCATTACGGCTCTGGGACAACCGGGGAACATGGGAGTCCCGGTCCCTGGTACCTGATACGGATTATTTTGAGCATGGCCCAACCTCGAAGTTCCTTCGACAACTTTTTTCTTGTCGTTTTGTTTTTTTTGTTTTTTCCAGTCGTTTTGTTTTTTCTTGTCGTATTTGCGTTTTTTTTGCGGCGGTTTGGCGGGTTTTTGCGGGTGTTTTGGCGGGTTTTTGCGGGCGTTTTGCTGCGCACGGAACGTTGCGGAAAATTGCGGCGGTTTGCGGCAAAAAACGCTACGAAAACCAAAACAACCAGAAAAAAGTTCCCGTTCGAAGTTCCAGGAACATGTCGAGAAGCAGCCAGATGGTAGGCACAGGGCGCAGTTCTAGTAGAAATGGTGCCTGTTGATACTTCAGCGGTCCACAAAGGTGACCCTAGAATAGAAATCGATTCGGAACTTGCATTCACCTCTTCACGGCGAAGCCCTCCTGTTCAGGATAGATTGTTTGCGAGCCGCTTACAGTCAAGGAGCCCGAGCACATGCCTGCAGCGCAGACTGGACTTGTGCCATACTGCGCGACTCCCGCCGTTACCAGTGGAACAGGACGAGTGCGCAGGATCGAATATATCAGTTGCATGCTGCAGTTCGATTGACTTTGGCATTGGCATTGCAAAATAACTCAGATGCAAGCATGAGGCAAATAGCCAATGCCTTGACCAAGCGAGGGAAGAGTTGCTCCAAACCGTACTTTGTCTTCAGGAGCTTGTCGTGTTTCCTTATTTGAAATTAAGCAGGCCAGGCAAGCACATCTCTCAACCATGTGGGTCCTCATGTCTAAGTATATAACGAATGATCACCACCAACAGAACAGTATTGAGCATTGGAAGCTAGGATGGGCACTACCACAGCCCCACAGGCTTTGACCGCCTTCAACAGACCCTTGCTCAATAATCACGTGCTGGCGTCTTCAGGATCTTGTACAAAGCCTTGGCTTGGATGCTTCAGCAACTGCTCCGGACCACAGGCACACACTCACGCTGAATAACATTCTTGCATTCCACATGTCAGGTCAGACGGCAGTTGAAGTCGGCAGTTGCAGTTGCAGCAGGTGGTTGCAGCAGCAGCAGCAGCAGCAGCAGCATGTGGGCAGGACGGCCAGCACCGCGCTGCGCCGAACTCTGGCGAAGTTGCTGAGAGCAGTGGGGTCAGCAGTCTTCAAATGCGTTGTCTGGCTGTAGAAGCGGAAACATTTTGGTGCGATGCCTGGTCTGCACAACAATAGATGGACTGCAACAGCTTTAAGCTCCACCTCGTCATCAGCTACAAATCCTATCCACTCCTGAGTGTTCTGCTGCCGTCACCGCAAAAACCCTCAATCTGCGCTACGGGGCTGCGTAATTCAGCTCCGCGAAGGCTTGCAGCCTCTGAACGCCAATGGAAACGTTGCCCAAGGCCTGCCACTGTCATCACCACCACACCCCCTGTTTCAAAGGCTGACCATGATAAACATCATAGCGATGATAGTTGATGATCATGTGGCAACGATGGTGATGACTGAGTTGAGGGCAAGCGTGCAGCAGTTGTTCAATCAAAGCAAGAGTGAGTGGATGCTAAATCGAAACAAGAATGAGCGCATGGGCAAAAACAATACGAGTGAACATGATAGTATACAGGCAAAACCTGGGCGAGCGTTGTGTATCGAGGGTGTAGACTCAACCCGAAATCATCACCGAGGGATAAGTACCAGCAATGCTGTACACATGGCCCGCCCAACGCTTTAAACAACCTTTTGCTCCGTGGTCCATTCCGCTCTCGCAGTTTCATGAGCAATTTGCGGCCTGGAGCGCATGCAGCTTCATATGGCTGGACTCCTCACACTCTGCTTGCTTTGGACTAATGGCTGAAGGCGAAAAGTGTAGGCTTCAAAGTAAAGAAGCTATATCAAGCCACCATGACAGAGGATTCGGCTGCAAAGCTGTCAAGCAGGCTCCTTTCCTTGAACTCTGTGCCTCCAACTATACGGAAACCTCGCCGGCATCGCCCCCCAACAGGAGAAGAGTATCGCCTGCCTTGTGAAGCAAACTTGCCAAAAACATCAAGGTCCTCATCAGCAGAGGCATATGCATCGATGGCCTGCCAGGATGTCTGCACATGGTTTTTTACTTGCACCCATGATGGCAGCGCATGTTATGGGCACAAGATCAAACCAAAGCAAACAACACTGATTCGCATGGCGAATTAAGCACGGGCTTTGCTGAAATCTGCCCATGGCCGTTGCAGTTGGTATGGTAGTAGAACACTGCGCAACCGCAAGTAGAGTTGACTGAAACGCTTCAAAAGTGGAAAGCCAGCCGCTCGGACATTTTTTGGGCCTCCTCCGATGGACATTACAAAGTTTATGCCTGAAATCCTATGCGGCAAGACCTCTCACAGAGCCAAACCCCACAAGCCCCGAAATTGCATGTAAGCACCAAAAAAGATCAGCCTTACCTCTGGAGTTTTTAGCATGAAGCACCCAGACCGATTCCTCGGAGTGGTCCGTCACGGCCAAGCCGCTCTCGCTGATGAGCTTCTGGAGCTCCTCCACAAATGCCAAATGGACACCAATCCTGAGTCCTGCTCGTGCCTCTCTGTCGGCAAGATGGCCCCTCTTCAAGTGGAATGCCAAAGTGATCATAGACGGAGCAAATCGATCTGTGCATTTTTCACTCGCTTGAACTCATGGCGCTCTCACAAGCGCTCAAAAGGCAACGAAGGAGACCCACAAAAAATCTGGACCCTCAAGGCTTACTCATCGGGTCTTTGTGCTACAGCCATCACTATAGACTATAGACTTGAAATTTGTGGTGTGGTAGTTATTCGTATTCTTAGACATCCAAACAAACCAACAAGGTTGGCCTCCAGCTGCTGATTGAGGCCATCAATCCCGCGGTCCACGAAAACTCCTGGCTCAAGTCCCCAACCGCGAGGAACCGTAACAAGGAAAAAGCATCATTCTGAAGCAAGGTGTACAGTCAGACGTCAGTTACACGCTGCATTTACTTCACACGAATGTTAACCACAAAGCATCACAAAGCTCTTGGCGTGGGAGGGTTCTCTAATCCCCATGCATCAAAAACATCTGGCTGCAGCCTCTTCAGATGCTCAACCCGAAGTAGCGGAACCCATGTGCTGAAGTCACCTAGTAAGAGGCATGCCCCTGCCAGACAACTCTAAGCGTGCTGTAGGAGTCAATACTCAGGGTTGGGGCGTGGTTAAGAAAAGTCTTGCCAAGAGTCCGATTCGCTTTGCTTCGCTCTCCACCTCCGCTGTCTCTGAAGATGCTCCAATTCAGTCAGTGAAGGGCAGAGATTTCTTGAATTTCTTCATGAGGCATCGACTTAGTCACTGCCAAGATGTAGAAAAACATCTAGCTGGTCCTTCACTTTCAGCAACACGATCAATCACATGGCATCATCAACTGAAGCGCCTGGCCTGCATCCCATCAATGCCAATCAAAACTGCATGTGCCAAAATTGAGATGCTCCACATGGCGGGAACTCGCATCTCCCTGAAACAGGCGACACAGCTTGACGTGCCAGCTCGCTCTCTTGCTCAGGCACGTGTAGGAGCCACTCTTCATCCGTGAAGCCATTGCCATCCGACTGCGAGGCATCACGAATCACACATAGCGATGTCTGAAAATAGTTGCCCCTACTGCAGCTCTCTTGAAATGAGCGAAGGCATCCTAATTTCATGCACGCCCGAAACGATTCTGCTTCTGACTGCACGCTTCGGCCAAGACATGCAAAGAACAACTGTCTCTGATGTTCTGATGCGTGACCATACCACTACGCGCCCGTACATAATGACGCCCCTGTCTCACAACGTTCCCATAGTGGCACACTGTCTCAGACAGGCTCCAGTAAGCCCCATTCCAAGCCTGACTGGTCTTGCGCATTGATGCCCAGCTTGATGTCCTTGCCTCATGAATGTCTTCAGGATCTATCACACATCAGCCCCAAACAAGGCAACTTCTGCATGCAGGCAGTGCATGGCCTACATGATAGACAGAGGTCCGCATGATGATTGGGCAGTCTAGCCTTACGCAAGGATCTGCGGAGCTCGTTCGCTCTGCACCCTTAGTCAGCAAGTCACGTCATGCTAAGCGTCTTGCTTCAACTACGCTGTGTAGTGCACATTCTATTTGGCTGGATGGGCCGTTCTTTCCACTGTGAACTGCAGACAGACCAGGACTTCCAAGGCCTTCTCATCCAATAATAGAAACAACCCGCTCTGGCAAGTGTTTACAGGAGTTGGGTTAGCTAGAGGTGTGTTGACCATTCCAACTCCATTACTGATGTCAGGTCACCATGCCCTTGGCGGACGCTGTCGTCTCCTCCTTATTCCCGTTGCCGTTGGGATGAACGACTTTCTCCAGCTCCTGCATCAAAACGGGTCGGCTTTAGCGTGACGCCGGATATGGCAGGCATGCTCCTTGCTGCAGGGCATGTTTCTTGTAAGCGGCAGTTTTCGCCTCATGCTGTCGGCTTGAAGGTGTGTTCGTATCTAGGGCTGTCACATCAAGGGCCATGCGGTGTCATTGTACGGCCATGTCTGTTGCACCTGGACTGGACCCAACATGTTCAAGAACACCCAAGCACCGCGAACAGCTGGGGCACCCTGCTGCTATGCACAGTTTCTAAGCAAATTCAAGGCGCAAAACTCCAAAGCTGGCCGGCCAACACGATTGTGCAAGACTGCACGGTAAGGCAAGGTGAGTAAACAAAGTACACATCTGCTGATGGTTGAAAGGCCCCCGATGAGTAGCGTTGCGTCATGCGCGAACTTGGGGGAGAGGGTTTACCCCTGTTGAAGGAGCGGGCAGCATACAAAAAACGACTGCGGCTTCTGGAAGCAGGTTCTGTAGTGCACCATGTCCGAAGCCCGAGTCCTTCTTGAGCTGCTTGTAGGGCAGGTACTGCCCTGCAGGATCGGATCAAGTGCTACGCAACACATGGTTTCGGATGGCAAGGCTTGCCGTTACACAGGGACGAATCGTCCACCGCCAAGAAGTAACTTCTTAATGCATCGTGGGGCACCCCGCAAAGACATGAAACCAACTATGAACTGCGAACCACAGTCGCCTTTCCATTCTGGCAGCTCATACCTCAGGAGAGTGTCAGCAGCACATTCAGAGCTCGCGGCCAACCAGAGAAGCGCATATAACTAGGCAAGTTCTCATGGATGTTCCTGTGAAGTTCCAACACGCAAGCTGCTGCAACGGCTACAAGGGCGGCGGTCGAACAAGACTCCCTGGTAGCAATTCCGATGAACTGACTGACCTTGCAAATGAGCTGCTCTTCGATCTGCTTTCCAAACTTCATGCTCCAAGCGTCTGACCCGACACCGGGTGCACACCTTGCAAACTGTGCGGATTGCCGGGATGGGTGTCCTACTTTGCTTGTGAAACTGGAAAGCGCGCCATGAACGCCTAAAGAGCACGCGAGGCCAAGACTTAAGAAGAAACATGCAAACTCTCCCCGCAACGAATGCTGGTCGGCCTCAGGCTGTGTCCAAGTAGGCCCCGAGGTTGCAAAGTGCCATGGCGTAGCCAGCGCAGGTGAAAGGCAGCAAAGCCGAGGAAGGCTTGGGTTTGCTTCTTTGCAGCTCTGGGGCGTTTGAATGTGTAAAGCAAGATTGTCAAGCCTCGTGCTTTTGAACATGGGTTGGCGAGGGCTTATGGCTTATGGCTGTGTGTATGTGAGTATGTGCGTTCGGAGGCTTCTAAAGTAGCACCTCCCCTATGTTCAAACAAGCACTGCATCAGCCTAGGCACCAGCAACTACAGTGCAGTGAAAGAAAGCTAGTCCCACTGATCTAGAGGTTGCTTCAGCAGGCGCCTCAGGATAGTTTGTGTATCCATGTCAGCCCTTTCGTCTTTGATTTGGAGGCTGGACGCCTTGATCTTCTGGGGGAAGTGCGGCCATGTCTCAAGGGTGCCCAGAGTTTCCCAAACCAACGCTTGAAGGCCCCACATTCAAAGAAAGCAGGATCTTCACGAATCACCTGATTATGTCAGCCCAAACAAAACTGAATGCGACCTGATACAGTAGTCTTTGCCCATTCTTTTCAGAATGTTTCAGAATGCCCTGTTTATGCCACACTCTGGTTATCATCCGATGGCCCCTGCAATGAGGTTGATCAGGATCTGGTCTCAGGCAACAGGGGTCCCGGTCTGCACGAAAACTTCAGGGGCAACAAACAGATGCAGAAACTTTCCAAGACCCTGAGCCAGGACTGTTCCATAACCAGCAGGCAAAAGTGACGCTTCCACAGAATATGCCATCCTTTGACTGAAGGGTCCTTCCATGCATTTAACTAGTACCTGCACGCACGCAACCCTGTGACTGGGGAGCCTGCCGGCTGTGTGCGGCCTTGGAAATATCCTCATGGCTGCTGCAGCCTTTGCCGCCAAGACTTTTGGAGCTTGTAAACAGGCTCGAGATGTGGCTACATCATGCAGCAGGGCTCTGGGTGAGCAGCGGTCAGCACAGCCTGGAACCACAACATTCTGCCTTCCTCATCAGTTGGGGAATTTGTGGACTGAAAGTGTAGCTGAACGCCATCCAGACATCATTCGCCAAACAGGCCCTGAAGCAAGCCCTTGTGTTTGTGAGGTGCACGAGAAGCCTAGCGACTGCGGGGACCTTCTGCACATTATGGGCCCAGGTGAGCAGCAGCAAGATTCTACGAGCATGAGTCCTTGAATGCTGGTCTAACAGGCCACTGGACTTAAAAGCCATCAAAGCTGTACATGGCTTTGGCAACCAACACGACATCCGAATTAATGCCTGCTTGCTTTGTGTTCATCACGGCTGTACGTTCTAGATTCATGTGTCAAATGTAAGTACCGTACCTGAGCTGCAGCCCTTGAGCGTTCGAATCCTTTTCCCTCATCGATTTCTGTCGAGGATCCTTCTACCAGTGCTCCTTGAACAGTGCCATTCTTGCTGGGCACCTCAGTGTTTCATGGGAGGAGCCAGAAGCTTCTCAAGAAGTTCAGATTTCCCTTGTTGGCCCTGAGATGACTCTGAGGGAAACGAGGCATGTTGCCTGTATAGAAGCACAGAACTGGGAAGCTGAACAACAATCTCAGATGTGTGCAGGGTCACATGATTGAGATGGGTTGAAGGCAGGCTGCCAGACTCAGCACAGCCTGAAGCTGCTTTGCAAGCCACAGTCACAACAGATCGAATGTCAGGATTGTTCCTTAAGCCATCTGTACGCTGAGCAGCACACAGGCAACCAAAGCACAAGCACCTCCTGGTTACAACTTGTTCTGCAGACACCGCATGCGTCCAGAAATGCCCGCGCTACATATCTTGGCCATGCGAGCACAATAGGCCGGATTTGGCTCTTCGATTTGTGGGGCGTATGAAAACTGGGTGCAGGGAAAGCTGAGTTCACAATGCTGTCTGACCTCTGTAACGATTGAAAGTCATAGCCTCCATCTAGCTTTGCCCACCATCATGTTTTGGCTACTTGATTCCTCATTTCCATTGCCAAATCCAGTTGGAGTTGCGCGGTTCAGAGCTACACCTGCGCCGTTGGTCCGCAGATTAGTGCAGCAAGGCCCTGAGCTCATCTTTTGTGGCAAGTGCTTGGCCTGGACAGCCAGGCTCACAAATGCATAGGTTTGACCCAGGAAGCCTTAAGCTGAGCTAACCTGCCCAGGACCAGCGCAAACAATTCCTGCGCTCATCGCGAGTTGCCCCTGCGATGGGGTCGCCCAGCATCAGGCGCCGTCACAGTCGGAGGATGCAGCTTTTTGGGTACGTGGCCACTACGAGAAGTGTTCCGATAGCTCAAGCATGCGCTCTTACATACATGCATCCACTCTGCACAGGAAAGATGCGCTCCTGTGTCAACCTTGAACCTTCTCAGCTCTCAAATGAGTTTGACGTCTCTCACTCCAGGGCCCCGGAAAAGCCATCAAATTTGCAACCAGTGTGATCAGGCTGCTGCCTTGGCTAGCTCAACTTGTAGGATAGATTTTCCCAGCATATGGAATCAACGGGCACCTAGACAATAGTTGCTCCCCCCATTGCCCGGATGTAGAGCGTTGACTCCAAGATAGGAGGGATGCCAAAGCTACCAACCAATGATGCGATGCAACGCTGCAGTACTACAATACTCCAAGCTGCTGTGGATAGCCATCTACAACCTCGTCTGCAACAAGCAAACCCAAGAAGTCATGATCCTGCCTCATTGGATCCAGCCAAGATCTGAAAAGGTTTTGTCATAACTGTTCAAGCCCAGCTTGCCTTTCGTCAGGATGCCGGCGGTGGCGCCAACATGCCTGGCTGACACAACATACACATGCCACGGATGTCAAGGCTTCGACTTCCATGACTTTTAAAAACTGTGCCAGATGCCTAGGACCCTCATCCCATGCAGCTTCTGGCAGTGTTGCGCTGCATCCGCTGTGGCAAGGTTATAACAGAGGGCTTTACAAAACACCCGGCACCCAGGAGTACTCTCCATACGTCTTGGTGCTTTGGAGAACACCAGCTGAATCGGACTGTCCATGCGGTTAAAGTGCTCGAGGCGAATTCCTCACTTTGGAATCCCTTGATGAAAGCAGCTGCAGCCGGCCTTGACCTCGGACACGCGCACGAGCCTCAAGGAGACCCTGCGCCGCCGCCATGCGGAACCAGTGCCTTAGCTAGTGAAGCATCGACAGCCAACCACGAAACTTTGTGGTCAAGCCAGCGCGTCGCTTTGTGCTCCGAGGAAAAACTCACATCACTAATTCAGACTGAAAAATCCTGACAAAACTGGAAAGCACGGGGTTGTGAAGGTTGAGAGGTGCAGACCCGGAGAAAAAGGCTTTCCTACGTTCCAGAGATAGCTTCCATGTCTGGCCTTCGTCTCAAAAAGACTTTGCAGGAAGAGCTGCTGGGCCTGCGAGTCGCTCTGCGCAACCTAAGCGGCTGAGACAGGAGACCCAACTCAGCAGGGTTCCAAAGGAACAGATTATGGGCTAGAGCGGCGAGCAATCATGGCAAACTTGAATGTAGCGGATCCAGCATGGTCTGCCAAGTCTAGAGGTCAGAAGGCGAAGCTGGCAGGCTCTAACGCTGTTTGCCTGCATGATTTGGAGCTGCACGAACCATCGCTGTCGTCAAGTAAACTTCTTCCAACAAGTCTCTGCATTCATCTCAGCAAGCCCACTCCACGCATGCTTGAGGATCCCAAGTTTACCCTGTCAGTGGGTTGACTTGCCGTGTCTAGAGATGACTATGATAAGCAAGTTCTCCCCTGCAGCAAGCGGGGACGCAGGGGTTTTCTAGGCCTAGCACCTCAGCATGTGGCCTGCCATCCCCACCAGTCGTAGATCCTGAAGCACGGAAATAACTCCGTCAACGAATTCTGGCTTCTGTCCACATCTGCCCCTCATATTGAAACAAGTGACACCCTCGCCCAGCTCGTACATGACCTGAGAAGGGCAGGAACATAAGCAAAAAACAATTGAAGATGCTCATGACAACAATGATAGTGATGGAGGTGGCGATGGAGGTGGCGGTGGCGGTGGCGGTGGCGGTGGCGGCGGCGGTGGTGAGTCAAATGATGATCTAAGTATGAGGACTATCCTGATGATGACAAGGATGCTTTCCAAGCTTAGCAGCACGCATGAAATTTGCCAAGATACAACTTGAAGTAGGGAGCTGTCCAAGTAGAGTTCAATGGGATTAATCAAGTCATATGCTGTAGATTGCAGAATAAGTAGGTGTATACTATGGTTGTCAGATGCTCGGCGTCTATGCTAGCGTTCTCATTTTTGGTGAGCGTCCTGTCGTTTTTAAATCTACGTCCCTCTAGCGCAAATCCAATGCCTATTCGATACATACATATATACCATGACCGAGAAAACAACCGCGTCATACCCCACTCACAGTAGATCGAGCTAAGGAACACCAAGAAATGAAAAGCCACTGCGACGGTGAGGAGGACTGTACAGGGCTATGGCTATGACTTACACCATAATATACCATAATACACCACAGTATGCCATAGTATGCCATAATATGCTGTGATACGCCATAATATGCCATAATATACCCAGTTGAAAGCCTGATGATGACGGCCAAGGTGCACCCAAGTTGTACTGCGCCATGGGATGTCCCTGCTCTGCAGCTTGGCGAAACCGCTCCGCAGCCTCCCGTAGATTCTAGTAGGGTATAAACAGGTTGCAAGGGATTATAGTTATATTAGAATATGTAGTAATATATTATGGTGTATTATACTATATCATAGTCTAGTATATCTGAGCTCTTTCCAAAACCATGGCACCCTGTTTTCGGAGTTACCAAAATTAACACTGTATGTACCTTTGGGGATCTTTTGGGGATTAATGCGGGCCTCTTTTTGAGGCAGAAGGATTGTATCTGGATTCAAGCCGTCTATGCAGCTTGAGACACCTTCCAGGGACAAGTATTTTGGCATGGTGTTGCCGGCAGCCGCCTTGGGAACCTTTAGTACTTTGATGTATCCTCCTGTTGTTGGAATAACTTTACAAGAGCAACCCATGCATCATCAAGGTCACAAGCGGTGCTGCCACAATCTTGAGGGGCACCCCAACAAGTGCCAGTACAGGTTCCTACACGCGGGAGCCATTGTCCTGCAAGACTTGGTGATCAAAGTCCAGAAATGATCATATTGCATGTGCCAATAAACTGTATATATCTCTAGACACCATATGCCCCCACAACAAAGCGCACCTTCCTTGCTGTGATGCCTTGAGCACTGTACTTGCTCGAACAATAATCCCCATCATGCTCCAAGAATGAACCCTGGACCCGTAGGTCAATGCTGAAGCGTAGTGGCGGAGGAGCATGACGAAAGACTGGCTTCTGGTACAGCACTCTACTAGAGCTGTCATGTCAATGATTGCTAAATTCTGACCTGTGTCAGAATCAGCTGCAACCTGCCGAGCCTGTTCAACATCCCGCTGCACGCCATCGCCGCAGAAAAGGCAGGAGCCCATCTGAGGCCCAACATGACCAATGAGAGTTGGCATGTGGGGCATGGAACTTCTGATTTCAATGGCTCGAAGCAGGATTCCGTCTGCCTGACTTGAAGTTGAATTTGAGTAGGATTTCATGTTGTGCCACTACTCTCCATCGGGATGCTTGTTTGATGAGAAACTTGGGAAAACCCCTGTGAACATCTGAAATAAAGACATATGGAATCAGATTTTAGAACAGATGCATTTCAATTTGCAACCTGGATTCATAAGTCTCCTCTGGATGCGGTTTTGGAATCTTGGCGCATCTCAAGCAGAAGGAACCCTTGCACAGCCTACAGACTTTGGTCAGTGTGCCCTTACGCACAAATAAGTTTTTTTGACAATCCACTCTTGCGCAAATTTACGTGTTGCACCAAGAGATGACCTTCCAGCTGCTGCCTGGACACCATGTATTGTGCCTGGGGCAATCCTTGCTTGGCAGCTTTCTCCATGTACTGCATGCCTCGAGGGACATCCATCTCAGTACCTGTGGAGGAGGTTAGGAACGATTGGGTAAAATACTCACTGATTCCTGAGACTTCCAAAGAATTGTCGCTCGGTGGCATGTAGAGATTTCGCGTTGCGCCCTTCATGGGCACACCTGCTTCCGCTAAATTCTCACAATATCTTGTGGACCACCATAACCAATCATAACCATAAATACCAACACACAGCAGACGAGCAGAAAAACCGCCAAGGTGCCGCAGCCCTGACGCAAAGCATAGCCCAGCCTGGGATTGGCTTTGGAGAATTGGTGAGAGCTGCGGCTACTGGACCAATCCCGCCCAATCAGTTGTAGGAGTGGCTGCTGTGTGTCTATCTGCACCTGTTCAGGTCGACAGCATGGCTTGGACCCTCTTCACAGGCTTCCATGGAAAATTGCGATGCATTTTTTGACAAGGGGCCGATACTGTGCAAAGTCCAAATCAGCAGCTGCCGCCTTCCTGAGTAATCAGTTCCCTGTATTCATAAAACCCCTCTGAAAATACTCATACTGAGACTCCTGACAACCTTGGTCTTAAAGGGCCGAGGCTACTTCCACAGTAAGCCAGTGCGGACGCGCCCTGATAATAAATTATTGGGGGTTACAAGGTAATCACGGCGGGTCATCAATCAAGAGGAAAGCTCTGGTTCAGGGATCCCCTTCGTTTCCTAGAGTCTTCATGTTTTCTATGACTTTAATAGAGAACTCCAGAAAGAAGCCGAAAGGAAGTTTAACAAGGACTAGGGATCTTTTTGTTTCTTTGGTCTCTATCTGTATGGAAACTTTTCCGGCACCCCGGGGGGGTTTCACAATCGGGGAAAGGATGGCATTTGAGCGGTGGTTGTTATTCTTTAGGCTGCAGACTTTGAAGTTGGCAAGCGCCTGGTAAGTGTGGGTTGTAGTACGTATGTTGCATTTCCAAGTTTGGTCACTGCTTTGTGCTGGAGAGCTGGGAACAGTTCAAAATTGCCAGGCTTCGAGTCCTCCATGGGTGTGAAAATTGCACAGGGCCTTCGGCGAATATTCTGCAAGGCTTCCGCCAAATTTCCTTCCCGAGCCAGTCGCACCATGTGACTTGCTGTAGCTGCTCATGTTTTGATCCCGTAGTTCCGGACTCTCCTCCCGAGGTACTTCACGGTACTTCGCTCATAGCAGGCCCGCAATGTTCAAAAGCTTTTAACGCCATCCCATCTTGTGGCTTGCTTCCCGCATTCCTCTTTTGCGAGCACCTTCGGCGGCGACACTTCCGCAAAACCATCTCCTTTCACGAACCTTCCACGTCCTTCAGCGGCCAGAGTATGTCGCACTGTGTTGAGACTGATCTCAAGTTTTAAAACTCGGGACAAGTGCAAAAACCTACTTGCGCATTCTCATTGGGAAGCGAGTATTCATCAACTGACCAGCATCCGTTGTGCACACGTTGGATCTGCGACATGTGAAAGTCAAAGATATCAGACCATGCAGCTTGCAGCAAGTAAGCGCACACGTGAATGCTTTCGTTCAAGCTTGACTTTGGAGACAAAGCAAGATGCATCAGGTCCCGCCTTTCGAGCGTAGCGTCAGCAGGACCCACGTGATGACTTGTGGCAAACCCCCCAGGAATGAAATGCATCAGCCAAGTTACTCGAAGAGTAGGACCCCCCGTTCTGGGTCAGGGGCAATTTCGGCATCACACAGCCTTGCTCAGTTGCAAGGTAAGAACAATAAAAGGCGAGTGAGCATGTGTGGCGGTAGAAGCTGGTGGACAAAGACGGCGTCTTTCCAAAATCAACATGTGAGAGCTAAGACGAGACCAAGGAAAAAAAGCAAGGTGGGGTCTACGTCCAGTTGTTTATCCAACAGTGCCAGCTGCCACGCTGTGAGCCCTCAGATAAGTATGCATATATTCGGGACACATGAAATAAATGACCGACGTTTCTGCAAAGCGCGGCTGTCCTGGCATGAAGGTACTTTCTTACACATCTTGCGCGATCTACATCAAGGTCGTCAGCGTTCCAGGTCACCATGTTGTTTTTCTGGTCGTGGAGTGAGATTAGAAGAGGCTCCCCGCGAAATCTGTCTGGTCACTGCGGTACAGTGGACCCCAACCCGAACCCCCTTAGCCACTCAAAGTGGCATGAGAGTCATTAGAGATGATGATTCAAGCGGTGCGCAGCTTACCGACGCACTTTGTGCAAACACCTGCCTGGAAGCGGTCAAGCTTTTTGCTCAGCCGGAAGTTCGTACCCAGTCCAAGAGACTTATTGAATTGAGCTTCAAAGCCTGACGGGGGCCTTCCAAAGATCGGGTGGTGAAGCACTCTGCAAACTAAAGATTGATCTGTGTCGTTTGGTGTCAAATTTTCTTTGTTTCTTGCTCAGGACCAGGATGCTGGAAGTTTTCAGCATCGAAGCTGCTGCAGAATCAAGTGTGAACGGGCCATTCACGAAAGAGCTGCTCAACATGTCTGTCCGCGAGTCTGAGCTCAGGATAGGCCAAGACTCAGAAGCTCTGGATTACCTATATGCTTGTGTCAGCCGACCAAAAAAGATGCATCTTGGCCTGCCGCAAAGCAGGCATTCTCCTGTCTCTCTGCCAGCGCACTGTACTAAATGCGAAGTTTCGCATGCTGCATTTGGTCGCTTTACAGCCTTGCATAAATATAACCTACAGCCTAATGTCATAGACTCCCAACCTGAGCCCACATGAAACCGGGGAGCATTTCCCCGAGGTTGAACTGAGCCTCGGCGTGACCGCAGTTGCCAGCTTTCTCGAACCACTTCGCTGCCTCCTCAGCATTTGCGCTGATACCCCCCTGCCGGTGAACAAATGTTCGGTGCTGCTCTGCGGATGTTAGCTCTGGTCTCAGTGATGGGCTGCCCCTGTACGTACCTGAAGTGTACAACGCAGAAGCTGAAGCCCACCATCAACTGAGTAACCTCTTTTCGAACTTCACCGCCCAAGCCATTTCGGAGCATGGTTGCGGCACCTGGGCTGGCAGCTTTACAGACTGTCTTAGTAGAATTTACGAATGAATTATGGACTTAAGCCTTTGTTGGATACTGTCTTCGTTTAGGGCAGGGGCTTAGGGTAGGGGTTCGTGGCTGGACATTTTGGTGTTTGGGGTTGGCTGCGGGTTTGGCGGGCTTTGGGCCACGAGTTCAGCAAGGTCAGTATTAAAGGTTCAGGGCTCCAGTAAGGGTATGAATCAGGATATTGCCGTGTGGCAAAGGATCGCGCGGCTGTTGTAACCCAAGCAAGCGCCGTCGTGGCATTTCAGAACCTATGTTGCCCCTGTTCCCATTGCTCGGTGGTGCTGCTTTGTCTTGGCTCGCGTGGCATTTGATGGAGAAAAGGCCTTAAGAAGCCACACGCCATTGTGGATCAGAGCTAGAAGCGTGCTATCCCCATTGTCCGAGCTAGGCTTGGAAAGCTTCTATGTGCAGCATGGCAACAGTTCATGGCCTCCAGGTGATCCTGCTCTGCTGCTGCCAGAAGCCACCGCTGAGCTTTGCCCATGTCCTCGACCAAGATGGACAAGTTTGAAGATCACGTTGCTGAACACAACACTGCGAACCGATTGGCAATCCAAGTCCAGACTACTGGTTGCAGAGCTGTGCGATCCGTAGTGAGGGTTCAACCGCGCCCAGTGCAAATTGAAGTGTAGCTTCTGCTGTTCGGATTGCCAGTTCCATGGTTTCCGTTTGTGGCATCAGCACCCCTATGGGACAAGATGCCTTGTTGACACCGTTGGCGGTGACGTACATCACCTGCTGGTCAGCTTTCGGGGGATTTTCGTGAACATTGAGTTTTCTGAGATGACCTTTCAGGTCGTACCAAGACTTCAAGGGCTGGGCTGACTACTGCGCAGTCGCTAACTGCTGAGTACAAGCTTCTTTCCGACCAAGGTGCCCCCAGCTGGAACTGAGCTTCGGCATTTCCTGCCTGAGCGAACGGTCTGATGCTTGTGGTTTGAAGATCGTGGGGATGACCGAACGTGCAGGAGTCTCAGTTGGATTCAACCCCCCCCAGTCTAAGTTATTGACCACTGGAGCTCGACCCCCCTCCGCCCCCCCAAGATCATCTCAATATGCTGCCTGCCTCTCCCTTGCAACCTTTAATTTCCATATCTTGTCTGCATTGTACCCTTGCAACAATCAATATTCCAAGAATCCATGCACGAGCCCTGCCTTTGCTTGCTTTTCAAGTGCGGCTGCGGCTGCCAATCCCTGTGGCGTCTCTCCGCCTCACAGAGCAAGTTTGCTTACTCACACTTAGTGGGAATGGGCGTTAGGAACTTGGATGGCAATGAGATAGGGACTTCTACAGGGATCCACTCCTCGTTCTCCAACAAGCCTGAAGAGGTTTGGTGAGTCTGGTTTTCCTATACGCGCCTAGAAGAAAAGAATCTTACCTGCACCTGCAACTTTACGAGTTTTTCCTAGGATGCTGAAAGTCAACTACCCTTACTTGAGAAACGCATTGGTGTGGAAAGGGTTACCCAAACATTCATAGTGCGGTGAGGCTACTTCAAAACACAGTTGGAATCTTTAAGGGGGAGCCCAAGCAGGCCCCACAAGGCAAAGCAAGGAAAGCCCAGTGGCGCCACGGCCAGCAAAGAAACCCACAAATACCAACCCTCAAACTAAGCGAGAGAATCGACAGAGTGAGTGTTCAATCTTGAAGTCACACGGTAGAGGCCCTGGAGCCGTAAGGAGTTCCTATAGAACCCTATACTATAGTAGTTTTCATTTTCTTTTCCATTATCCCAATATTACCCCAATATATCATAATAGTTTCCATTGTCTTTTCCATTATCCCTAATTCTCTTAGGAGCAAAAGCCCTCATCTTCACAAACATCTCTGCCCAAGCTGCCAAAGTCGAATGCAGCAGCTTCAGCCTGGGCAGACCTCAGCTGGACAAAAACTGGGTTGCTGTTAAGGAACTTAAATTAAGTTACTATATTTAGGGAAACCCTATTATTTACTATATATACCCATTATGGTAACTTAATTTAAGTTCCTTAACAGCAACCCAGAAAAGGGCCAAGGTGTCAAAAAACCCAGAATTGACAATGGAACTTCAAATGTTGAGGCATGGTACGCAGTGATTCTAGTATACCTGGAAGTGATGACCCAAACCGCTGGGCTGTTCTCAAAATTATGGGCCCCTTTTGGCTATAGATTGTATTATGGCACCTACTGTTCAGGGGTGCCAAAATGGGATCCTGATTTGGGGAACTACCCCACTGCAAACTCTCAGGCATGAAGAGCACAACGACCAAGCCAGGCACGTCTTGGCATCTTTCTCCTGTTCTTGTAGGAAACCCAGAAGTCTGCAACTGCCATGCCCCTTTGAGATGCCAACATATGGACGACGCACAATGAAGCCCAACCTTCTACCATACTGGCTACGGCAGACTCCCTGTCGAGTAAGATATCCTGCGTAACCCTTGCATAAAACCCCCATGCAATAATCTGAGCAAGTACTGGTGCCACTCTACTACCAGTATGCCCCACATGCGCGTCCTGCGCAGCATCTGGACGTGGACCGGATGCGGCCATGGCGGCGAAGGTGGGGTCCTCAGGTTGCAAGGTCCATTCCTGGGAGTACAACCCCTCCTGGAATGACAACACATCCGCCCCCTAAAAAGGTTTGCAAATATGGGTGGTGGGGAGTGTATGATTAGGGAGGGGGATTGGAAGGTTGGTGTATTGAATGTGGAGAATCTGTTCTGTTGCAAGTTGAGGAATCTTATAACGGCTGAGGGGGCATTAGCAGATCTTCAGGAATGCTGCTTTTGCCCGAAGTACAAAGAGTCCCAAGAGCTGGAAACCATTCGTGTTGCCGCACAACTAAGAACCGCCTCATTGCCAGCCCTCGGCACAGCTTTTTGGCATGCTACTGGCGCCACCACGAAATATCGTGTTTCACGAGTTTGCCAAGTGAGTTCAGCATATCTAGCAAGTCCTGCATCCCATCGTTCAAGGCGCCATGCCCGGCCCTGACCAACCCTCACAGAAACAATAGCGGCATCCAGACATTGCCGTGGATCTTGAAGTCCAGCGCTCATGACGTGGCTTTTCAAGGCTTCCACATCCTTACCAGCTGGCTGCGCTAGTGTGAAAGAAGCTGGCAAAAGTCTTTGGTGTGCCAAAACCTGCACCTCACCTACTTGGGTACCTATATAGACTCACATCCAGCCCTGCAGCATCACGGCGGCTGTTAACATGCAATGTATCTGCCTCAATGGATCTTTAACACATATTGCGATGCTTCTGGCGGGGAGGCACATCATATGGTATGCCCAGGCACTGGTAGCGTTTCCCGCACCCCACTGGGAAGCTCGGAGGAGGTGGCAAATTGAGTGAGAGTGGCCTGCACATGGAAGGTGCAAGACACGCGAATTCAGCAGGTTTGAGGCTTTGAGGCGCCTAGAAGTTGCCGTACGCGCTTCAGGCGTTCAAAAAAAATTGGAGGGATGAAGGTCGGAGCTTCAGGGCATCTGTGCTCTATGGGTGAGGTAGAGTGCCTGCGGGTTGAGGGCTTCAGGGTGAGGGTTTTGAAGATTTAGGGTCCCAAGTCCCAGGCAAAGCCTGAAATCGTCGTGGTCCTCAGGCTGATTCTGGTGGTGGCTCTTATATCGAACGTATGCTATCTGGACTAATTGCTGCAGCTCCTGCTGTTCTTACTGGCCACCAACCGGCTCCAATGGTTCATTTGGAAGACTTGGTGAGGTTCTGGGCTGAGGAGGCACAAGTCAAGCAGCCAAATCAAGAGAGTAACGAGGCAAGACATCTAGAAATCTAGGAGGGAAGGAATTTCGGCTGATCTTGGAGGATGCAGGATTTGCTGCAGCAACTGCTGCGTGCTTTTCTGACCCAGTCGACTTATGGCAATCTGTGGCATTGGCTTGCCGTAACTTTCATTTTCACCCTGGCAACAGAAGCTAAGAGCCTCGATGCGCTTCAAGACGCACTCATCGGCCTGGCATGCCAGAAAACCGGAATGCCAGGTGCGTTGAACGCAGAAGCCTTGAACGAGGATAGAACTCAGAAGCCAAGCAGTTGGAGGCCTGATCTTCACAGTAGACCCAGCAGGGAACGACTGCTTTAACATCACAGGCCGAGGAAAGGATAATTGGATAAATTCGTGTTTCTTCACATCGTACGTTGTCATTCTGACTTCTAGACCAGCGGGCATCAAGACATCCGCATGCAAATCTCCATTCTCCCTGATGTCGCGGGGAGCCTCTGCCACTCCACGCTTTAGTCCGGAAGCGATGCATTCGCCGATACCAAGGCCTGCTTCGATAAGGCTTGTCGCTTGAGCTTTACAACTTTGAGTTCCTTGTTGCGACTCTCGCAACTGATGCCAAACCTGCTATAACAAGAGCTGTCCGAGCTTGGAAGACTGCTCGCTTGCTTTCATTAATGATGTGCACTTGCCGATTTTCCATGCAGAGTTGCAACTTCACAGCTAAGCTCCGCACCCGGCTGGCGCACGGAGCTCTGGAATCTCTTCATGATGACCTCGTGGGTTGACACCTGGGCAGCGAAAGGTTGGACTCTGCCCCAATCCGGTTTGGACAAGGCCGCACAGGGAAAGGTGCTGGCTAAACGATTAAAAGCAGAACCATGGCCTTTGCCATCCCCGTTGAGCACACAATGCTGGCATGCGCAAGCCCTTGGTTCATGAGTTGCTGGGCGTCCGGCGGCATCAAAATCCTGGGTCAGCTTGGCAAAAGGATGACTCTGTCTCTGAAATTTTGGCAAGGCGGATAAGCAAGGCATGCTATGGCGTGCCACAAAACGTTCTGATTCCTGTTACTTTCGCAATGGCCCCCCCCCAATGTCGAAGACTGAATCAAGCCTGGCAACCACAAATCTTGGAGAGCGGGATGCACGGTCAGACAGCAGAGCCTGTGCGATCAAATGGTTGTGGCGTCTCCGAGACGGAGCAATGGTTCGGACCGGAAAACTCTCCAGGCAAAGCCAGGTTCTGGTCTTGGAGGCTTGGAATCAAGCTCGTTCTCCAAGCCTAACTCACCATCTTGATGCAAGAATACATAAATTCTGTTTCCATCCCTCAGGGCCTTGGCTAGGGAGGTGGCCTCCTCAAGGGCCACCCCTGCCCCGAAGCCGGGCCCAAAGTCAGCGGCGTGACCTCGTGCCTCACCATTCAGAGCTCCAAGCAATCCTATGATGTAGACTTGCATATACGTGGGCAGAGATATACATAGAAGCCTATGCAGATGTATGCATATACATAGTATTAGACTATCACTTACGTACAAGCAAGCTCGTGCAAACATGCATGCCTCTTACGTAGGGCTGTGCACTTATTTTGGCAAAAACATTCCCAAAGTTTCAAGCGACCGCCAAGACAAGTGATACCTAGTTTTACGCTTTTATCTGCTTTTTTTGGAGATATCAGGGAGTCTGCGAAGCAAGGGCTCCTCTTTACATGAGGCTTACTTGAAATCTTTGGGTGAGCAAGCTCTCGATTCGACACAGTATGTTTACACCTACACCGACTTACCTTGCTTATATCTCCGCAAGTTTCAATTTGAGAAGGCCAAGGATTGCACATTAGAGTGGACTGGGTGGCCATATTTGCTGTCACACTCTCAGAACTCGCTTCTTGACGGTTCTTGGGTCAACAAAGAGACTGCATGTGCTCCGGAGCTTCGTGATAACGGCGTCCCTCAACATGCTGGCACCAGTAGGTCACATTCATTTTTTGGAGCCTGGATGAGCCTGGAGCTAGAATCGCTTTAGGGCAAAATTTTCGGTCCGGCATGTAAACAGGAGAACACCGTGGATTAAAGTGGCTGACCCGTAGACTTGCGTCAGAGTCCTGAGGCGCTTGCCAGCCAAACCCTGGCCCACAATCAAACTACATCAATCCTCATCTTTGCCCCGTGCATGAGAGCAAGCCATGTCTGGCAGGTTTTCCATCAAACAACTTTCAAAGCCGCGTTGCTGCCCTCCCGATCAAGAACGCAGCAAGTGGCCCGTCTTCGTCCGAAAGGAACCTCGGCCAAGACCACAACCGACACTTGCGTGCTTCTCAGACTAATGGTTCCTTAATTAGTTCCCGTATAACAGAGAACAAGATGCATCTCGAGACCCTTTGAACCCAATGAGCTCTAAAAGCAAACCCACCTTGCTCTGAAATCAAGGCTTCACCAACACATGCCTCAGTGATATCAAGCGCTGGAGCGTAAACCCACAAGCTTGGCTACAAACCTATCCCAAAACATTCTACCGCGCACGAAATGAGTGGCTACTGTGGCTCACTGGCATGGATTTGAGAATAAGAAGCCACATCCATGACCGCATGGCATCCCTCCTGCAAAGCTACTTCGGTGAGCTCTGCAGACAAGGCAGGCAGCTGGGTATAGCTGGGCCGATCTGCGACATCCGCTGCGAAGCATGCCATCTCCGTGAGCGACTCCTCGAATCAGGGACCCAGGCATGGACGGTGCGGGTTCCTCTCGTCTTGCTGCGTGTTGCTGCTGGCAGAATCATGTGGATTGAGAGTTCATTAGCCCCGTGTTTCTAAGGGGTGCCAAGCCACTGCTCCAACAGCCCTCTACAAGACTGTTCAAAAAGCCAAGGCCTCGGGGATGCCGTAAAACTTGCAGCCGTCTCCTTAGACTCGCACAGGTTTGGATCCCACTTTTTGTGGTCTGCTGTATGCGACCCTTCGCATGAGTCCAGCCCATGTGAGGCCCATGTGCTTCTTTTTGCATCCGCACTCTGGGGACTCATGTTAGTGAAAACATACTGGTTCTTGTGCACGTCCCTGCAAAAATTAGAAGAACCATACTGCGTGGTGTTTGGTAGGATGATGCATCACTCCTGCGAAAGAGCACCCACCCATCATGTCAAAGTGGAACTAGAGTCAGGCTGATATGTGGGAAGGCAAGATTTTGTGACGTGCTCCGAAATTAAAGGGCCAAACAAATGTCATGGCATTTACAAGGTAGGAAACAAAATCCAGGACCTGCACTCTGCTGTTTCTGCAATACACGTGTCTTTCCTTCGTTGCGACTTGCTTAAGAGTCTAGAGTCTAGAGTCTAGGTGCAAAGTCACCTCCTTCAACCAGCCATGCCATACCGCAAGGAGGCCGTAAACCCTGCTGTCAGCCGCGGAGTTTCCATGTAGACGTGCAGTCCACTGAAAATTCGCCACTTGGGCATCTGTCAAATACAACAAAGCAAATTTGCAAAGCACACGCCCTTCCAAGATTGTCCAGCTGGGACCCAGTTGTTCATGTTTGGGGAAAAGGGCCAGTGCATGGCAAACAATGCCTACGTGGGCGGCTGACAGCCTACGTGTACTCGAGATCGGTCTCCATGTCAATGACCATATAGCACTACTTTACTTGTGTTTTGATGTGCTTCAGTTCCAGGGCCATGGCTGCTATGGCTCAGGCAAAGGAAGGCCAAGCAGGACTTTGGCGAACATCGAGGGCAAGGCAGGCACGAACAACAAGAAGGCAACCATGATTTCCCATCTCCGCCGCAAAATGATGGTGAGGGAACTTCCGCGCCGCCTATCTTCGCTAATCTTAACTATCCACCGGGCACAAAACATGCTGAGTCAGACCAGATTCGCACATCCTGCCTTAGTTGGTGAGGTGGTGCTTCCATGCACACTCTCTCTCTCTCTCGGTGGTCCGTCTGATGCTCAACGTTTTCTTCGAACATGTGCTTAGATCAGGCACTAGAGTTTTCCCGAAACAGGACCCTTGCCAGAAGAAGAGTGTCTCAAACCATTGAGAACAACTTTGGGACATAGATCCAACGCCGAGCCCAGTAGCCACATCTGCTCCACCTCCGGCTTCTTGCCACCTGCAGCCTCGCTGCGAAGAGATGACCTGGGACGAGACATCTCCCACACATACAAGCGGCATAGTCACAGTCGTTCTGATTCTACCTACCCACTGTTTTCTGGCAAGTTGCCAGAGTGTACACAGGTGCATGAGCAAGCCCCGGCCCTTGCTATCATTTGCTATCTAATGGTCTCCAAGAGGCAGCAGGCCACTGGGATTGGAAGGAAGCAGTGCCACAGTCTGCCCCTCTTCCGGGGTCAGGCGTATATGTAGCAGGCCACGAGTTGGACCTCAACTAACAGCAAACCAGAATGTCTGCGTAAGCACCGCAGCCATTCAGTATGAACAGCAACGACCAGAACCTTTTCCGGGAAATTCCTTATAGCGCTAACAGGACGAGTCACTTGCCCAGGTGAGGAAAAAACGGCGTTGGGCCCAAGAAAGCGCCATTGACGCTCCCAGTGACAAGGCTGAAGGAGACGGAAGGTCGAAGGCAACCTCAACGAACTCAAGCGCTGTTATTGGATTGACGGCAAATTTCATCGGGAAGTCTGACGGGGTCTCAGCGTGATAGCTACTCAGGTCACTTCCCCTCAAGACGATGTACTTTGGGTAGGCTCTGGGTAAGAAGCCTGACATTTGAGGATAACGCTTCAGGACTTCAGTTAACGAGGTCTTTCGCATGTGCTTCTGCTCTGCTGGAATGCGCGGTTGTGACCTCAGCCAAGCATGTATCAAGAAATGGTGATGCTCCTGGAGTTTGCGTAACGGGCCATACTGAGGATGTATAGCAGGACTTGGGGATAATGAGAACTGGGTGCCTGAGCATAGCTCAGGCCGGGAACGTTCGGCCAAAGGCCTGCAAGAATTTTGGTTGACGCTTTCAAGGGCACACGCGATGCAAACGTTGGGGAGGATCAACGGTTCACTCAACGAAATACGGTACTGGAGGAAGTTAGGTACCGACGTGTCAGGATTTCAGGCAGGTAACTATAATTACAACACTCGCCAGATCAGTTGAGGCAATTACTGAAAGCGCAAATCACTACCTCAGCTGTGCTGTCCGTTACACACTGAAGGTTGATTCACAGCTTCACCCATTTTTGGATCAAGCCAGTTTCAAGGACCAAGTGGCTGCCAGCGTCTTCTCTGCTGCGACGATGAAGCCTAGACTCTAGACTGCGGTGGGGCAGGTTGGGTCCGCCTCACAATCCAATTCTGGCACGTCAGAAGGATTGAGATTGTGCTTGCACTTCTATTCGTAGCAGCTTCCTCCAAATCACACTTTACCTTTCCTTTGTTAATTCGCGGAACAAACCACCCCAACTTCGTACCCAGCCTTGCAGGCAGGATAAGAGGGCTGAAATTCATGGACCACGCTTGGCCGATTAGCCATTCCTCTTACTTGGGTGCTCTACCATCCCCAGACCAGGTTCCAAAGACCTGTCCGGGCTCTACGGAAAGACCCAATCCCAAGACAAGAAAGCTTCCCTGTTACTGCCTCGGTCGTCACGAGGAACTGGCAACCTAAGTTTGTGTAGCCAGCCCACGTATGCGTCACATACACAACACCTTCAACAACACAATATTGCCAGCTCCGCAACGCAAAGAGGTCGTCAAAAATCTCCTCGCAAGCCTTGCAATTCAACTGGCAACTGCAAGACATACATCTTGTGACTTAAGCGTGGAGCTAGATTAGGACATGGATCCTTTCAGGTTGGAGTCTCAGCAGCTGATTGTGGAACATGTGGGCCAGTTATTGTTATGCTTCATCTTTGCAATGCCTTGTGGCTGCATCTCCCCGGTATGCAGGACAGGACTGCGATGTTCAAACCGTTCCCCGGACACCTGCTTTCGAAAAAGGATTGCCACACCAAACGGGCAAATCCAGGTACACAATGGACTGACCCCGCCTTGGCCTACAAAAGCTTGAGACTCTCGAATGGTTCTACTTAACTGTGGTTTAATGATGAATGGAGATGTCTGAAGCATGCGGGTGCATCAGGCGTTTTCCCAATTCATGCTCTTCTCTTTGGCGAAGCCGCTTGGACAACGGTCTGACAAAATCAAAGCGCCTTCAGCGAAGGCCCATCGTTGGCGAACACTAGCGACTGGAACTGGTCACCAGCTGACCTGTCCCGCACAAGTCTGCTTCAGCACTCACAGCTGCGTTCAGAATTAGCACGTACGTCAGAGTACTCAGCAGCACAACCTGCAGACTCAGCCATTTGCTAACCAAAATTAAGTGTGAAGGAAGGGCAGATTGAGTCAAGCTGATGTCGGGGAGTCACAGGGGTGGCTGCAATCCTGATCGCATCCCTTCAGAATCTCTTACTGTCCGGCCCCGGGTGCTCTCATGTCAGAGTCCCAACCTATGAAGCATTATGAAGCTTTCCACCAAATTATCAAGCAGACTTGGGAAGGGAACTACCTTGCCGCATTTACAGCCCATGGCTGGAGAATGCCACTCCTTACTAGGAGGCTTCATTTGATGCGACCAAGGGCAGTTCTAACAAGAGTGTAGATGTGCCAGACAAGCTGCAGGAGTTCCCGATGCTCCGTAACGCTGTAGTCTCGCGGAATGAGCTCTATTCGTGGGGCCTCCACAGACACACAGGACCCAGCTCAGTCTCGGGACTCGCACACAATGAGCCCGTGAGCCTGCAATGAAAGCCATGTGACCTGACTTTCCGGCCCATAACATGCCCTGACCATCCCCAAGTAGATCGCACACAACTTCCACAAACGTTTTTTTCTAAATCCTTGGCTTGTATTGTATTGCATTCAATTCAGCATTTGTATAGCATGCTATCTTGGCGAAGACTGGGTTCCTGGGCCGGGCTGACATGTCTTGCTGCCGGAATCTGCACTCGGATAAATCAAGCTTGATCGCCTGTAATTTCTCAGCCCCAGTCCGCACCTCCTGCGCTACATCCAGCAAGCACTTGGCAAGACTCTGGACGGCAACATTGCGAGGAAAGGGCTGCCCTTTCACCTGCGAAGCGGCTGCCAGTGCCCAGTACTGTCAGATTGCACATTCTCTGACCCATGTACTGTCAGATTCTGCAAGATCTGCATTCCGAGCCCAAACAATAACTATCTTGCATGCAACTTGTCACCTCCTCTCCAGGGTCTACAGCCCGCTTTGGCCACTGCTCAATGTAGCCTTGGCTCAGGCAGTCACAACTGGCAGTAGGACTGCCTCACAATTCTCTGTGCTCAACGACTAACAGGCGCCTCATCGTTTGGGCAAGCCAGCAAGTTGACGTATTCGGTTAAAGCTCGAAACAGCTGATGCTAGCATCTGCTTTGACTGAGGAAAGCTTGCTCTGAACTTGTTCTCACAGAGACGTGTACAGGAACCCCCCCGCTAGCGCACCAGTGGTGCCATCATCGATCCTGAGGGATAAAGACCAAAGCAAGGACTAGGAGCCGCCTTCTGCCTGGAGGGCCTTTTTGACTTTTCCAGGCATCTTGGCCCAAACGTGGCCCTCGACGGTTGCTACGTCCAAGGCGGCCTTTCCCGAGCGAACTGAGGATCTTGCTTTGAGAGCAAATGTCTCGCGAGGGTGTCTGGGTGTTGCAGTTCAGTTAGAAGCAAATTGGAAGCGAGTTGTTGAGCGAGTTGTGATGTGGTCACGTCTCACACGAGGACCCCTATCTGGACAGGAGCCCATTGACAACTGCTGAGCCCAAAAGCCCGAAAACCGGAGCCCTGTAGCAGCACAAAGCCAAGGTCCAAAGCCGATACGTTCAAACCCTCAACCCTTCCCCTGCAGCATAAGCTACACCCAGTGCCCCAAACGCCCAAGTCCTGAAAGCCTAAAACCCTTAAACCTATGACCTCTTTCAACCCAGACCTTACTCTGCATGCAGCGTCAGTCAAATCTCAGATATTCAACACATTCTTTGCCACAACTCCCCCCTTAACCACTCAAACGTCCTGAACCCCAACAACCCCAAGCCCTCAGCCCCTATGACCCAAATACGAATCCCAAACTCTCAACCCCTGAAATCTAGATCACTTCAAACACTGAGGCATTCTGGGCCTCCACGTCGCCACGTCTTTCACGTGGCTGAAGCTCACCCGAGGGACTGGTCTTCCAGGAGCCTAGTAATGAAGGTGGTTTCCCCAAAAATGGTCCCTCTGAGGGAGCCTGCAAAAGTCAAATAAAGCACATTATGTTGGCTACAAGATGGGGGGTTCAATTGTTGGAAATAGGTCACGTGATTTGGGTTACAGACCATGAGGATAGTCCAGGGCCCCTACACCCCAAAGAATCCACCTGAAGAGTTTGTGTCCCACTCTAGGGAGATGTGAGGTCATTACCCCGAACGTCCGTGGACCCATGCAAGCTTTGTTTGCCAAGCTTCCCTCATACACACGGATGCGGGCAACCTTTCCCGCAGCAACGCCTGCCATGGGCTGTGATTACGATGCAACGACCTAGAAAGCCTCCTTTCTAGAAACGTGGTCAGAATTATTGCGGCGCAGAACTCGGAAGAAAGCGCTCTTGCCTACAAACTGTCACCGAACTACAGGATTAACTGTGGGTCTGAATGCACGTTGCGCCGCGCCTTCCGCAGGCTTCATCTGCTTTTCTGAGTTTATCTCTTGATTGTCAGGTTCAGCGAGGCTATCTCTGACTCAAACCGTGCCCTGAATTGCTCACCTTGAAGCAGTAAACGTCTCGTGTGAGGCACGGAGCTTTCAAAGGGTTGCAGGAAGCATGCTTGACAGGTGGGGGGTTCCCATGCCTTCGTACAGGGGCCTGCTCTGGAGACATTGGGTCAAATGCATTCTAATTTCCAGCCCGAAGCCCGCGCTAAAAAACCCTACTATTAACTGTTACCCTTGAACCTTGGAACATGTGTGATCAGCGTTCACAAGGCAACACAATGAAGATGATCTGACTATCCTCTTTTCACAACTTCCAGCGATGAGAAGGCAGACATGCTTCATCTTCAAGTCATCTTTGCGCCGCTGATTAGCACCCTGACTTGTTCTCTTTGTTCTCAGTTTTCGCTTTGCAGGTTACAAGAAGTGAAGCGACCTTGCACTACTAGTATGCGTGTTCTCTGTGCATGCCGCGAAGACGCTTGCATCCTAATGTTAGGGGGCACTAATTGAACTAATTGAACCCAAAATGCTGAGGAAGCCCGCGTCCCGCAAGACTTGCAGCCTTTGCTCAGCAGCAGGGCCAGCCAGAGACCTGCCAAGCTGCCCCCTGCAATGATGACCTTGGCTAATGCGATGATGGGCACGACAATGAGGGGGAGCTACCATCCAATGCAAGTGGCAAGCGTGGGACAGTGCATGGAACATTATCACAGTAGCTTCATTGATCTGCACGTCTTCCGTGTAGCGATCTTTTGGTGCTGACAGTTATTGTCCGCGATTGCTGCCTGCGCTAGGCTCAATTTGCACTGCTGTGGTGCGATTGTCTTGCGCCAACGAAGACACTTGCAACCGTCCGTGGTGGGATGTGGGAGGCCAACCAGCGTAAGTGCTCTGTTGCGAACCCTTTACTTTCCGCTGTGCTTCGAGTAGAACAGTGAAGTATCGGTATCATTGTCATTGATGGTGTGATATGGCCTCACTGTTCTGTGAATGCAGAAATCATGTTTGTGCGTTGGCCTCAGATGTTTGGGACGCTTACCAGTGCTTGAGACCTTTCAACGCACCGGACATGCAGCATGGTTGTGGGATAGCAAGCAGAAACCAAGTTGTTCCTTCGTTCATGGTTGCTATTTGATGTTGTTGGCAGCCAAATACAGAGGGCTGTTGAGGTGTGCCTACCCTTGACCAGAAAAGAGAAAGAAATCAGGATAACAAATGCATTCGCCGCAAGGCACTAACTGGAACAACGGTCAACTGATTTGTTTCTTCCGTGGCTGTGCGCCTGAAAACTGTGTTTGCAATCAAACTGATGGGAGCAACATGCTGCATCCGTATCATTGTGCCCCATAGCACGCACGAAACGCAAGTTGTAGATGAGCTTATCGTACATGCAGTTCTGACAATTCTTGTCGTCAAGGCACATGTTGAGGCAAACGTGTAGCTGGCTCCCTGGTTGTGGTAAATGTCTTGGAAGGTTGACAAACATCACCAAGCTGCGTCCGCGCCCGACAGGCCCTGCGATGCAGGTCCAGAAAGTACGGTGGCACCTGACCAGATAGGTGCCTTTCGTTGGCTTAAGATGGCTACTTCCCTGGTGTCGGAAGGCTGCCCCGTCGTCCGAATGAAAATCTGCCACTCTTTAGTTGCATGCTGGCCTGTAGGCCATGCTTGGTCGTCCCTGCTGGCCTTCAACCTGAGCCCCGACTGATTCTGTTGCCGCTGAGGCACTGCCTATATCCTTCGCCGGCGACACATCTATGATGGTCTCCTCGCACGTTCCATTGCACAGGCGCATGAGGCTCGTCTATATGGACATCATCTCTGTTCTGTTGCGCACATCTTAAGTTGAAGGCTTCGTTAGCTGATGGGTGCAATACCGGAACGTTCATCCGTGGCGTGCCAGGTGTGATTTGCATGAGTGAGATAGGACAGAAGTAGGGATGATGACAATATGAAACGTAACAATGACAAGAGAAGCACCAAGCTAACGACAACAAGACTGAAAGGAGACTGAGTTCACTGGTTTTGGTAGAGGCCCTCTTCAAAGGTGTAGCACTCTACGCGCGCAAAACAATGGTACTCACTCACCACCTGGCAAACATTACAACAACTGCGTCGCACCAGCCAGCAATCAGGAGGTAAAGAGGTCGAAACTGTTGCGACCGTTAGTAGCTATCTTCGTTAGAGGAGTAAGTGGTTGCAGTAGTAACAGGAGGAGTGGTAGTAGCCGTATACGTCCATGTGGCGATGGGGAAAGCATGAAACCGTAACTGAGCCCTGGTGGGACCTTCTCCAAATGAGCCCGATATAATCCCTCATAGATCCCCATAGAGACCCCCTAGTCTGCTCGGTATGTCTACCAGGATCCCAGTCCCTAAGGTCACGTTGTGTTGAGAAACCCCCTGTCACGCCGTCCTTGGCAGCCTTGGACGGCGGGGGTGCTACATCGAAGCCGCGCGGTCGCGCAAAGGCAACTGCTGTCACACCTTCTTCCGTATTGCTGGACTTTCCCTACAAAGATAGTTGCCGCTGAATATTGAAGATTCAGCCTACAAATTGGGCTGCTCTGCATCATTCCGCTGATCTCTTTTCATCATTTCACGTTCTCCAGATCAACATTATGCGTTGTTACGACCGCCACTGACTTCATACAAAAGGTGGAGCATTTGCATGCCAAACCTATGGAGTTGTAGATGGCTCTAAAATGGGCCCTGGCGTCTCTTGTGAACCCCGTTCGTCAATGCCAGAAACAGAAGAATTATCATAAACAACCGCCTTGCTATGGAACAATGCCTGTTATTTTTGCTAGGCGGCTTGCAACTCTTGCGGAACGCGAGTGGCATTCTCGACATGAAATACTGCAATCAACGGTGCAACGGCATGTGTCAGGGCCCACATCAGGAGGTGATGCACCCCAGATCGACCAAATACTTTGTTCCGCCGCGGGGAACCTGGAACGACAGCTACACAACCGCCAAGAATTTAAAAGGCAAGCCCCGGCCACGCCTTAGGCATCCCAAACTTTCCCTGCTTGCAGCAAGACTGCAAGTAGGTCCCCCACACTTCCTCCCTCCATAAGTCGTACTGTGAACCTTCACGTCTTCATATTGCGAGTCTGGCCTGAAGCAAATGCAAGCAGCAGCAAAGGCTGCAGCCAGCGTCTGGACTCATGACCCCGTGGCCGCTGATAACCTCACATGGTGGTGCAGCAAGGCTTCAGCCCTCTGGTAGCTCAAGCTCGCGCATCACTTGTCTTGATCCCGTGTCGGATTTTTCAATCCTGCGTGTGGTTGGCACAGAGGTTTCACAGAAGGCAAACATGTAAAGTTTGTACCCTTCACCTGTTATTACAGTAGATCTCTTACATCTCGGCATAATCGCCATCCAGAGACGATGGCAAAAACCAAGAATCCGGAGCGCGCTCACAACGCCGAAAGGCAAGCCAAATGTTGAGTAGCTCCACGTGATGTATTATTTGTCATGGCCCCCCCTCTTGAGGCACGCAGCCACTGACAGAAGGTTGAGCTGGTAGAACCCTTAATTGCCAGAGTAGGGTGCTTACTAGTAGGTTGAGTGGAATAATGAAGGGGCCCATGAGCTGTGAGCTTACTCCTTCAACAATTCAGCATATATTGGCTTTCATGCTTGGATTTGCAGCAGCAGACCTACCAGCGCCGCAGCCGCGCCACATCCATGGGCCATTCCGACGGCGGGGAAAACTGCTAACTGAGGTAGTATTTTCAGAAATGGGATTTCAGGGTGGGGTAGCTGCTGCAGAAGGATCTATTTGCATTCAAGGTTACACAAGGGGACATTTGTTGATTGACCTGCCTCAGGTCATGGGTAAGCAATGAACTCCGCGAATTCACAGCTTGGGGTGGTTTGTCCGCCTCTCTAAAAGGCGGCCGTACGGAATGATGAAGTATATTTTGAAGCAGCAAGTGCGTGAGGTTCTAAAACCATGAGGTCCATGGTGTCTGCTTGTGCAAATGTTATAATGTGTTGGCAGGGCTCCTTTGAACCTGAACGAGCATTTCACCACAGACTTGTAATAGTTGCCAAACAGGGCAGTCTGTTTCGTTCTACACCCAAAGCAGCCCTCAAACCAACAAGCCTCAAATTCAAGTCCTTCCAACGCTAGCCACACATGCTGAGATGTGTCTTGGGGTCTTTAGGAACTGCGGCATCAACGATCTGACAATCTTCAGACAACAGGTCGCCAGCAGATGGCAAGACACCAGTGCCAGCTCGGCAATTCTTGTCCAAATCCAGTCCTGTGAACTCGTCCTCTAGTCCTCACGCCTTCTGGGCCCAGCACCATGCCGCAGATGCATTGGAAGAACCTCAAGACAGCTATCATCGGCTCACAATCTTCAATGCAAATTTGGGTGCAATCGTGGAGAGTTCGGCCGGCAATCTGATAAAAACGGATTTCGGGATTTGAGACGACCCCAGGTTCTGTCCAAGCTCTGTGCTCAGCTAAGCTAGTACCCAGACTTTTGAAAGGGTGAGATAGATCAACTCCATCATCTGCAGGATTCTGCAGGTGAGACACACCACGCCCATGCTGAAGACGTCGCCGCGGGGATACCAAGTTCCATGCCTGCAAGTACTTGGACGCTCTGTCGCTACTCCTACACAACGCCTGAATTCGGAGCATCTGATCATGCATGGGCGCGCAATACTTTTGGGAGCACAGTACTTCCCAGTGCCCTACGTTCCAGAAGCAAGTGCAAACGACAACCTGTCACGGCCTCCAAGTCTCAGGTGGAATGTAGCCAGGAGTGCCGCAAACGCCCTGACGATTGCTGGTAAACCTGCGATCTCGAGCAGGGATTGCAGGGCTCATCTAGGCTTCATAGAGGTTCCTTGCCGCTTGATACTGCGGTGGTTTCCATGTTATCAACCCACAATACTGGCAGCATTGCTCTAATAGCCTCGTCCCACAAGGTCTTTTACTCGTCTTCGAGGTTTCGTCTCCAAGACTTTGTGGTTTGTTGAAAGCTCAGGATTCACTGGAACATGCCCTTGCTCAAACTAATCAGGACCATCCAGATGCTGCCTGCCCTGTCTGGCAGACACTCCAGCATATCGTGCAGGCTTGGAAAAGACTGTTCCATACTATTGCCATTATGTTCTGCCAGGCATCCGGAGTTCAGAAGTTCTGCAACACTTAGGTCCCCGCGCTGATGCCAAGCCAAAGTCGATCAGAACTATGTGGGGAGCCTGGCTAAGAAAATTGGATGTTGCCCATGTTGCAGTTGTTGCATGTTTCTCTTGTTTGGGTCTACGTGGTGGAAGTATATCCTAGTTTCCACGTCCATCAAGAATGTTTGCCCGGCGCAAGAAGCATCACAGCTGTCACAGCAGGTTCAGCCCTTGGTGTCGGGACCATGACAACCTTTTACAGCACCAGCGAGGCACTGGACCCAGGTGCAGATTGCCGGAAGCCTGGTAGGACTCGCTCTGGGAAATCATGATGTTGGGCTCCTGCCAGCCGCTCGATTGTCAAATCGTCAAGTGGCAATGGTTCTAATTTAACACCAGAAGGCAAACCGAGAAGTGCGATTGAGCCCCCACAGCACAACCGCCAGTGGCATATTCTGCAAACCTACGGCTTGCACTGTCTGCGGCTTGGAAGTTGCCATCGTGGCCGAGGTCAGCTTCTTTCTGTTTTGATCCCACCTGGCCTTGATATCGCAGTGCATGATGCCATTGCTGTGGAGGTAGCACAGCCTGTTCTACCCACTTGGAACGCCAACAAGGGGTTGCACTACGGCAGGCTGGATTTGCTCAGTCTGTGTTCTCCACCAAAGCGAGCATGTGCCCAAAAAGTAAAGCCCCACAGGAGGCCACCTCACAAGCTTGCCTGTATTGCAACATGGCTACTGAGGTGACTGAGGCTCCCGCCCGTCCATGCATTGCCGAAAGATCTTCCGCCACCAATCCTCCCCCATCCTTCAAAGAGCTACACTTAGATTGTGGGTGGTTGCGTGCATTCTGCTGGAAGAATGAATGCACAGATCGCGATGCAACTTGTGTACTTGCCGACCTTTAACCCTCTGCCTGTTTCAATCACGGAAGACTGCTGACAAGGCGATCCGCGCTCAGCGATGCACGCAGATAGATGATCAATGTTTTCGCGGCCCAGCAAACAAGTAGAAGAAGCTTGTGCTCTTGCAGAAATCACTCATTTCGACCATAACCGACAGCTCGCAAATTTGCCTACATTTGTTGCAAAGGCAAGAGCTGTCATGGATTCTGAGTGTTTTTGAGCAGAGCCGCGGTCAACTCCAGCCACAGAACCCGCAGAGTGCAGATGCATAGATGACAACTATGATCTGTGCATGCGGCGTTGCCCAGTCCTGACGCCACGCTGCGATGCATTCTTGCCCAACTTGGTAAGATCTCCACCGAAGTAGGGCTCGTTCACCTGCTATGGACCCTAAGGCCTGGGGCATCCAGAAATTTACAGCCACTAAGAACAAAGTGATTCCCTTTGAGGGTCTGGGACTTTTAAGATGCTCATGTTACAGCACTTTCAGCCGCGTTGCCGTTTGGATGGCCTTCAGTCAGCGCATATGTAATCGGGTTTAGGTTAGAGGTCACAAGCTTTTGTATGTCCGCGTCGGCATTTGCGGCAGAGCTGGAACTCCATCATACAAAGTAAGAGCCATGTGGCTTTTTGCTCCAAGCCCCGTCTGGAGGATGCAAAATTCAATCATTCTGGCCCACTTAATCCTACACTCTGAAGCTAGCCCCTTATGCGAGAAATGCGTTGTTTTGCGGACCTCGCCTAATTTCAATGTACAGTACCCAGCTACCTGTAATCTCATCCGAATGTGCTCTGCTTTACAAACCATAAGCACGCCTGTTTGGCTGCATTTCAAGTCTTCAGCACTTGGTCTCAAATGCCGCGCTCCTACAGCTTGCCCTTCCTCCGAAAACATGCCGGCCAAGCCAAGTAGTAGAAAGACTTGTCCTGAAAGACCTTGCAGGGAAAGCAACCCTACCCAAGGCACCAGTACTTGTGTAGGCAGGCATGCGGTTGCTACGATTCGATGCTGGCCGGTTCTGATTGCATTTGCGTGTGCACTGATAGAATGCCGGTGAGTACTCGCCACTCGTACAGCACTTCCAGTGCTTGGTCTTACGATCTCTGCTCTGTACTGATGGCCTTCGCGCACCTGCTCGCACGCACGACCCTGCTGTGAGAAGCCTTAAACCAGAATATTTCATACCACCATCCATGGACTGCAGGTGCCTCGTAGGTTTTGGCAATGTGAGGATTGTTGAGGCTTGCCATCAGCATGTACTCATCCATCAGTTCCTGCAACATGCGGGAGATGTACTGGAGCCGTTTGGGTCAAGAAGGCTTTTGTGGGCCTTGCAAGCTTGCTTCCGTTCGAAAGGGATTCTGCAGCAATGCGCTACAAACCCAAATAGTGCGAGCCAGCCCTTTGTTAAGTGGCCGAGGTGCGTCCAAACCGCCAGCGTTGGCGTCTGCCTTCCTGGTGACACCAGTACACTGAGCATCTTGCAAGGGTCTGCAGGAAAAACTCGGGAAAGCCTATGATGCAGAAGGACTACCAGCCATCTCAACAAGCCGTCTTGAGAGGTGACATATGAAGGCGCTCTGATATTCAGAAGAGAAAGAGGTCGTGCAGCTTTAAATTGATCGTGGTTTGCATTCAAATTCACAATATATTTCTGGGTCGTACCTGAGCCACACATTTCGAAACTTACTCTGTTTACCCTCAGAAGCTAAAGACCTCCTTCCCCTAAATAAGCCGAAGCATCTCGTAGAACTTGATGCAGTATTTTGACCTCAGCTCGAATCTGCACATGCGGTGCTAGAGTGTTGCGATATCCCGTGATTTCCTACGCCAAGCTGATAGAAAGCGCCGAGGGTGCAGATACACAATTACGCTTGGACCGAACCAGGCAACAAGCAGGCGTGTGACCTGGAACATAGCTCTATCGCTGGGATGGCTCTCTCTCCAAGGTGCGCCTGTTGACAGTTCCCAGATCGAGCTAAGGAGTCTCTACCTAGCTGAACATAGAATATCGCCATCTTCAGGGGAAGATACTTAGCCAACAGTCTGGCATAGTTGCGGTTTTGGTGGCGCACGTTTCGTTTTTTTTGTTTTTTTTGGCGATGAAAATGAGATGACCAATGTTGACAGACCTTACAAGTTGAGCAACACACGACTCGCCCGCCCCAATAATAGTCAAACACAAGCATAGCTGAACCATAACTCCTAAAACCACCCTGACCCAAATTCAGCTGAGGAGCTTCCGAAACCACGACCATTTGGTGCAAAGGTACATGGTACCTTGGCATATGATTCAGCTGAGCATCTCCCAAAACTAAACTACTTCAGATCTTCAGATATAACCCTACGCTGATAGTGCGGCACTCCTCATAAGGATGCCAAAAAGAGGCCGATCCATCTCAGAAATTTCTAGTATAGTCAAACCGAAACTTGGGTCCATCTACTGGGAATGTGTCTGTAGAATCTGCAGCGCGATCGCGAGAGAGTCCCCTCATCATCAGACTAGAGTTTGGTTGGGCGGATTCTACTCTACTTCCATCGCACGGAGATAACTTATTATGTGTGGCTCATACTCTACTTCATGTAGAGAATACACTGCGCGCGTCTTGTCGGGGAGTGTAAGATTCGTTTTTAACCATAGAGCCGCAGCAAAGAAGGATCTCTAACATTGCACAGCCTTGCCTTGACCTCCTCGGCCCAGCTCCTGCGCAGCACGCAGTGGAGGTTCAATCTAGGGTCGTGCAGTGAGCATGTGTCAGTTCCCATTCTATTATACATGCTTGTATGGTATGGGGGCTGTGTAGATCTCAAAGGTTGTCAGAACTTTGTGAGTGACATCGGCTGCCCCGAGCTACGAGCGAAGGGGATGATAGTTTGATTATGTTTCTATATTCGACGTGACATGGCTGTCTGCTTGGGTACGCGTCAGCGCAGAAGAGCTCTTCGGAGCAAATCTCTTACCTTGTGGAGCTTTTGCTGTTGAAGCAGGATTCCAGGCGACAAACTCAGCGCCCTTTCTTGAAACAGTTGTTGATAGCTTGTAGGCCTGATTCTTTCCCTACGGAAGTGCTCCTTGACCACAGCGTAGCCCTGGCCCTTCACAGAGGACTGCGGGACCTTCACGTGCCGACGGCCGCCCAGTTCCTGAGCCCAAGAGTCCTGCTTTTCTCTGAAAGGCTTCGGGCCTAGGGGCACCGGTGCCTTAATGATCCCAAAAAGTGCTGTAGGTGCCTCCACTGGTTGGTTCTAACATGGACATCGAGACGCTTTTCAAAGTCGCTTCTTTTTCAGGAGAGTCGGTCTGAGCAGCAACATGGCCTAGGCGCTACCGGCACCCGAGCTTGCCCTCATGGACCGCAGTTCTGTATTTCAGACCTACCTGTACGCTTAGGTCTGGTTTTGGTGCATGCATTCTGCAGGACACTGCCTGTATTGAGGTGTTCGCAGATTTTTGACAGTAGGATATTCCTGAATATGTAGAATGATGTGGAACTGCAGCAATGGCAGTGTCCTGCATCAGGGAAAACAGACTCGAACTTTAAAACTTCTGGTGCCGACCCCAGTCAGCGTCTGCGAGTGATTTGTACTGAGTCAGCTATAGCTTCTTCTGTTTCTGCTCTGCATGAGGCTTCTTGTTGAAGCAGCATCCTAGCTCCAAGAGAAAGAGCTTCGAACAGATAGGTCGCACGCCCAAATAGACAGAGTACGGTGCACCAGAGCCTATGGTTAACGACTGCAGGGCTCTGCGCAGCGTGATTACGTGATTCCCCCGACATAACTAGAATAAGACAAGACTTAGTCAGCTGACTTGAGCTTGAGACGCTGTTGACCAGTGTCGGCACAAGTATGTAAGGTGCATAAATTGGAGACAATTTGGTGCTGTCTGCACAGGAAAAACTGGAGCTCCTGAGCTCCCACGGCCCACTTCCTACCGTGCACGGGGTGCAATAGTGGCCCCCAAAGCATAGAGTGCAGCAGCAGCGCAAAGAACGCCGCCTACGCCGTGGAAGCTGCCCGCCTCACCAGGGTAACTCCTGGATCCTGCCTGCATGGCCTTAGCTTAAGCCTGAATGAAGCCTGCATGAAGCCCAAACAGTGGCGCAGTCCTACCTCTCCGGAAATCAGAAACACAACATGAAGATCCTCGAATTGAATCTCAGGCTTCTGCCTGAACGGTGACGGTGAGACCTGAAGCGCAGACTGTCAGGATGATGCACTCTTTTGACCACACACTCTTAGCATGACAACGCCACCAAGAAAACAACGCGCTTATAACACCCCGCAGCTCCAGACCTGAGAGCATTTCCTTTGTAATGCTGCAGTGGTGTGCTTACGAGTGGAAGCTTACAGGGGCACCCATCAAAGTCCAGCCTGTTGTGCTAACCTTGTCAACCAAAGTCCACATGCTTCACCAGTGCAGCTGCGTGTCCGACTGCTGACGGCACGATGCCTGGAGGGCGGCCAGCAAAACGAGGAAGGCTTTGATCAGGTGAGCATCTACAGAGCTTTGCTGTGCAAGACACCATGTACAATATGTTTGTTTTCTTGTACGCCCGGAGCGTCCACAACCAACGAGCCACTGCGCCTCCACAAAGCTTCTCAATTTCTGTGATCTTGCTGCTTGCCTCTTTCACTGAAACCACAAGGGGGAGTATGGCGGCCAAGCTTTAGGGTGAGTGTGTGTGCAAACGTGCGCACCCAAACCCATGACCTCTGTAGCAAGAAGATGCGAAAGGCAAAGAAAAGCTGTCAGCCAAGACACTGCCGCTGAGAAAGCCTGACATGAGCGAAGGGTAGCGTGATCTTTCACAAAACGCATTCTGACTGAACCTGCATCCATGAAACAAACATGGCTGGCTCCGAAATTGCAAAATCAAATCGACAACATTCGCCCAGAAGGCCAGGGGGCTCAACAAATTCAGCCGTGCCAGCGTTCGAGTGCGATCCTCCGTGCGCGCAGAGCAAGTTGCAAAGGCCATCCTTGGTGCAAAAAGACACGGTTTTTTTGGTTTCTCACAGCACTCCGCTGTTGAGTTGATTGAACGTGGTGAACTGCTGTGGCCAAGGTTGCAAGCAATGCTGTGGACACCGGGCTTATCTAAGGAACAGGTACAGACGAACCAGGCAGCACAGTGATCACAGACGCATCTACAGCATCGTTTGCCAGAAGATTAGGAAAATGCAAAATCCTGTGCCCTGGCATGCGCTGAAGTACAGGCAGGTGTGAATGGGGCTCGCGGAACAATTCCAAAGTGGTGTCCGCCACAGAAAAGAGCTTCAGAGTCTTAGAGCCATGATTCAGAGCCCCGCTAGAAAGCCGACAAAACCTGCTCAATGCACGCAAGTGACAGTAGGTTGCAGGAGTTTGCCTGCTGCAAGGGAAGTCTGCTGCAGCCCTACAGTGGCCCTGCAGTACACTAGCAATGCGCTCCAAAACGACACCACAGGTAAAGCTAATGTTGCTGCTGCCACCCGCAGAACCAAAGATATACCTTACCAAGCATAAAGCTCTCCTGCATCAAAAAGACTGTTGCAGCATGTTGCAGCACTCAAGTCCTTGATAAGTAAGCCCATGGTGTCTCTTCCACTCCAAACAGCTTCATGACAAGGAGCACGAAGAGGCAGCATGTACCGTCTAAAAGGGAATCTTGAGGCAAGCGCTCATTCACGAGTTCAGATCGAAAACAAAAACCAGCGTGTCGTGATTTATCAAACCTGGAATTTGACAACTTTGTCAGTAGCCGTATTACTACTGTTGCCGTTCCAGTGTCCGGGGCGTCATCGAGTGCCGTGATGAACCCAACACCACAATATGTGCAGACCCCTGCCTGAGCTATGAGATGCGCAGCGCCCAGGAAGCCTGCCAACAGCGCATGGCCTGGTCGCGTGCCAGCTTCAGGACAGCTTCCAAGGTGGTCACAGCTGACCGAAGCCAACTGACCCCAGCTGCCGCAGCTCTCTCACTCTGACTGGTACACGTCAATCGCAGTAGAATTCCCAAGAATTTTCTCTTCATCCAGAATTCTAACATGACAGGCTCCGGAACCCCAGTCTTTGCTGGCAAGCAGGGGCTTGACGAGTCAGTTCTGGTACCCAAGCAGCATGCAGTGTACAAGTTAAGCACTGATGCTCTTCGGCCACTGACATTACTACGTGCCTCGGCAAAAGAGGCAGCCCACCGTTGCCAGGCATCCTTCCACAAAGTCTCACACGCTCCGATGCAGATTTGCAGGCATAGCAAACGGCGAAGCAAGAAAAATGTATGACCACTTCCTACCTCAAATGTAACTCCCGCCTGCGGCAAGGCTCAGCTGGGCTCCTTGGGCCATGGCCCCGGCAGCCTGACCATTGCGTAGGGCAGGGATTGAGTGGAGGGGCCTGCAAGTATGGAAGCAAAGAATTCTTGGATCATGCCTTGCGCATCCTCTTTATTTGAAGAGAATGAAAGCGCCTACAAACACGCGATGCTCGTACTGAGAAGAGCAATAGCCATGACCAAGACATGTCAAGGACAACGGTAACAGTTCTGGTTGCTCTGGCAACTGACAACATATATAGCTTCCAAGACAGGGAGGCCTCCTTGGCTCCAGCCAGCATTCTGCTCGTCAGGAGGATGCCGACTGCCTGGAAATCCCAAGAACTGCTGACATGGAACCTTTATTTTGCCAGCGCAGTTGACTCTTGATGATTGTCATGGGGTGTGTAGATGCACAGACCTCCACGTGCTAGCCATAACATCATACGCCTTGTGATTGAGCAAAAATGTCGCCTGGTCGTCTATCAAGGCTTGGCGGTATTTCAGTTTGGCAGGTGTAGGATGGTTTGCCTGGGGGGCTCCACGCTGTAAAAAACAAAGGCCGAACAGCCCGACTTCTCAGAAAAGTCTTGGGAGTCTTGGGCTTGGGGTCGAGCAGACCTGGATCTCTGCTCTGAGGCCTAGACACGCTGCAGGAGCTACCGTCGCAACGCTTGCCAAGTGTGCATCTGCAACATACTATAAGGTGAAATGAAGGCACAAAGCATAATTTGGGGGAAAGCTATGGCCACTCCAAACATGATGGAAAACAGTCGAAAGACCCTGAGCGGTGAGAATGAGAATCCAGCGGCATGATTGCTCCCATCTCGCAGCTCTCGCAGCGCACCTCCAAGGAGTACATCAGCAGCATGGCATTCGCGGCATTCGCTGCAGACCCACGGCTTGCAAGCCAAACCTCGCTATCTCCGCAGAATCCGCCATTTCTGAGGCTCAAGCGAATGAGCGTTAGGATTGCAAAGGTTCTTAGGGCTTAGCTGTGGCGGGGATGTCTCAACATTATGAAGCATGACTGCATCATGCTGATGGATAATATTGCCGCATTTTCCCGGCATGGTGCTGATTGTAAAGTCTTCTCTGCTCCCTCTTCATCATGTTAGTAATGCGTACCGAATCATGATCCTCCTGGACCTCGATGAATGTAGACCAAGCGCTGGAAGCCAGATCTTGACCAGGACAGAAGCTGCATGGCGGCACATCAAAGTCAGGGCCATCCTCTCCGGACATATGTGACTGCTTGAGTGTGGGGACGAAGGCTGCATGGTCTCTAGCTTTGACAGGGTAGGTATGAGTGAGGAACATCTGCACTGGAGAGCCTACTTGCAACGAGGACTGGCGCCAGCAACGAGCGCTGGCGAAGCTTGTAGCTTACGGATACCAAAGCTCTTCTCCCATCTGTTTTGGCACATGGCCGCTGGAGAGATGCTCAAACCACTGCCCGTGGTCCGGGCAAAGCTGACATTGCCACATGACTCGCCAAGAGATTTCGACGTCTCCATCTCCGAAGCCTCACATAGACATACTCTTGGCACACAGGGCGAGCATGGGCGATTAGTAGCAAATGTGTGGCGGGCAACATTTTGTGTGCGACCCCAAGATGCAAAGCAATCCGCAATTGAAAATAAGTAGTTCCTGTTAGTACTTTGCACACAACAACTCACAACAGCTTGGCAAAGTGCAGTTGCTGCAAAGCCTATTGGGTTCTGGCCTCCGATCCAGAAAGTTTTCTGCGCGCTTGGGCCGCCTCTTCCAGGCGTCCCTTCCTGATGTTGCAGGTGCCATCATCTAAGCGTTAGGTCCTTGCAAAGCGCAGCACGACACGGGTATCGTACGGTTTGCTACTGCTACTAACTACTGCTTTATGAGACGTGAATGTTGCGCCCACTTCGGGAGAGGAAACAAAGGTCCGCTCCAAGCAGTTTGAGGTGACTTCCGCAGTCTTGAGTTGGCAGTTCTGGCTGTTCCGCCGACAAGCAGACAGGACAATCACAGCACAGGTTGCATCCTACCATGACAATTTACTTTCTATCAACAGTAAAGACAAGAAAATAGCGACACCGCCCAATGCTTTCGAGTCGCAGCTGCAAATACCTGCTGCAGGTGTCGGTGTCTGCCGCGGAGCTACAATTGCTATGCTACAGGTGTTCTTCTTGCCATGATTTCAACTACCTCCTTTTCCTGCAATCATTGCTGTTACTCCTCTTTCACCTGGAAAGGTCTACAAAACGGTTCGATCATTTTGATACGCTACAAGCCCGCAACAGCATCTTGCAGTCAATGTGCTGTGGGGACTCAGGTAGCCACAGCAAGATGGGCAGCAGCAGCGCGCAAAAGCCTCAAGGACGCAGTTGGGGTTCAAGTAGAAACCTTAGGGCATTTGCCTGATGGATATCCATCCAAAGACTCCGCATCAAAGCGCTGATGCAACACGTGCAGGATTTTCTGACAAGCGGCTAGGTCAACACATTTTTCGCCATCCAGCAAAGTGCTAATTATTGCCGTTGGTGGCCATTCTGCGATAGTAATCAGAATGCTCGCATGTAAGGGACTTTGCGGCTGGCCGCAAGGGCTGCAATGCAAAGTGATATGCCAGTTTGTGGCAGTCAGCGTAAGGTAAAGCCGGTAAAGCCGCCGCTCAAGTAGTCAGCAGTCCAGCAAAACACCGTCATATCTCACACGGACCTGATGCGCCCTGAAGCCTTCTCGAATCCGGCCACTCAAATGCCACTCGATACCAAGCATGAATCTTGCAAGCCATGCCGAAGTTACTGACAGTACCCTTTCTCCCAAGGACTTATTACCAAATTGCTTAAGAATCTAGGACAATACCCCAAAGTAAAAACATCAAAAAGTGTGCGCAATCTTGCGAAAACTCCTGTTCCAACTTCCCTCTCAGCAGCCCAGGGGAAGCGACAGAGAGTTCCGCCATGCCATGCCGGCCAGGAGGATGGCAACCTGCTGAGGCATTCTAGGTTCTCTCGGATTTAAGATAGGTGTACATGAAATTTCCATTTGCGCACCGCATATGCATGATGTGCTTATGAGGTGGTATTTCCGCAAGACGCTGATGCGCAAGTGTGATATCTCTGCCTATGTTTTATTCTACATGTAGTGCAGTGAAGGCAGCGACCCAATAGTTGCGCAGCATGCCTTTGCGTTGGGATTGGAGGCCAGATGTTCTTGTCAGCCCAGGCATTTGAGGCTTCAAATCAAGCGTGGTGCCTTCTTGAATCGACATTCTTAGGAATCGGACTTTTTAAAGGCATGGCAAGTGATTACTTCAACTGTCTGGATGCAAGTCTTCTACCTAGCTGATGTGTGCGTGAACCAGTGAGATTCAGTGGGGCGTGATGCTCAACGTTTAAACTGCAACCTCTTATCTAGGGGGTTGTGATACGTTACAGGTTTTACCTACAAAGGTATGGGCTTTAATATCACAACTTGGCGAGATGCATTTAATGCGAAAATGTATAAGCTACCTTCAGGCAGAACATGAAAGCAAGAACGGACCACTGCAGAACGTAGCACAAGCATCTCTGTGTGTCCTCCTAAAAAAAACCCACGCAGCTTCTTGGCCTTCATGTCCGCTTTCCCTCATTCCCTGCATTCCCTGACAACAGGATATCCACAAAGACTCACAGCGTTGAGAAACCTGCAAGCTTTGGAGAATTCATCCATTGCCAGCCATGGCACCAGAGCACCCAGGGGCCAACCACAGGGATAGGCTGCCAAACTTGCCTGCCAGCAGGTTGGACTTCTGAGACAGCATGAAAACCAAGCAGACTGGACCAGCAATGGTTCAAGGGTTTTGCCTCAAGGTTGTCTCGCGGCAGGCTCTCTGCCAGCCTGCGCAGAGCATCTGAAATCATGATCGTCCATGAATGGAATTAAGCCAGCACTGCTGCCGAGGCCGCTAGCAATTGCTTCAAGTATGCACAGTCCGTGGTCAAGGCCCGGATCAGGTACACGAAGTCTTTGGCTCCTGCCTCTCCTCCCCTTGTCTAGTTACTAGTTTAAAACAACGCCCTCCCATATTCATGATTCAATCTGTCTACTCTGATCAATGCGAAATTGATACCATCTTAAACTTGTAGGTATCCCACGGAACTCATGCATGCCAGGCGCAGCGCTGGCACAGCGACCGAAAGAAGCCCGGCACCCACGCCCAGCAGGGCGCGAGCAGCCAGCAAGGATGAGAAACTGCACAAAGCTCTCGGCTTGGGATTTTTGATGCTTTCGTTAGTCAGGCTTAGCTTCTGATGCTTTTTCTGCCTGGGCAACTTGCCATGGATGCCTGGAATGCCTAGATCCATCAAGATCCACTTCCGCTCGAGTCGGGTTACTTCTTGCGGGATCCTGTAGACCTTGAACGCGCAAAAGCCAGTGAATTCATCATCAAGACTCCTAGACCCTGCTTCATAAGGACAACTTCAAGCCTAACTGCCATTGCATCCAGGTGTTGCCGGAGAGAGCAAGAATCAATGCAAGAAGGTCACAAGTCATCCATGCTCTAAGCCTCTATATTGTATAACTTGTCAACAGCAAGCCTGCCTCTTTGGTGCTCGTAGTCTGGTCTACAGTACTGCGGTTGTTGCTTGCAAAGCGTCACTCAGCATGAATGTATCATGGCATATTGCGGCTGCTCGAGCTTAAGTTGTCAAAGCCCAACCTGCTGCGTATGTCCATGCTTCGCAGGGCTCCAAGCACAGGAATGCTGGGGCCTGTTAGCAACCAAGATGAAGCTGACAGCGCTTGCTGCCTTAGCCACCAGTGAGAAAGACTTTACCTGGGCATGCTCCGCCTTCAGACACGAGAAAGGGAGGGTGCTGGAAGATCGATTGAGTGGGAGTAGGCTTACAACCAACACCCCATGCTGCCGTCAACGAGCTTTACAATCATGTGAAGGGATGGCCGAGGCATGGGCTGCGGGCCAAGAGCTTGGGTTGGCAATTCATGAAGAAAGGGCCCTACATAGAAGCTCACTACATCCTTCAAGAAATCGTCCAACATTGCCACAATTTTTGAGCTGTCCTCAGATAGTAACATCCAGAGCGCCTGTCCCCCTCATCCTTACCAAGCGGCTGCAAAGAGCCCCAAGCGCGCCAGGTCGCGTCGGCCCTGATCAAGTTTGATCCCTCCCTAGCCGTGTTGCATACTGCAACGCCTAGTGTTCACTTGATCAAGCTGCCAAATCAGAATGATAATGATAATCATATTCTTGGAATGATTGGCATGAAGGCCCCACAGCTGGGGATACTGTGATAATAACGACAGCAAGGAGGAACCTGCATAAGATGCCACCGCATGAAAGACAAGAGACACTGGGCCCAGCATCAGCCACGCCAACATCAACATGCCGCCAACAACTAAGCCCCATCCTACAGGCAAACCATGCGCAATCCTTGCAAGTCTCTGACAGCTTGCACAGCTCTGCGTCCTGTCGCTCTGCCAAAGCATCACCCAGGGCGAGACCCAGCGCATTTCCCACAGTGAAAGTAGTGGCCACCTCAACGCATCATGCAGAGATGCCTAACTCTGCTTCTCTCTCGCACTAATAATAAAGACAAGCCAGCTGGCTTCCTGTGACTTAGCCCAACTCACACACACATTTGAATTCGGTCACTTGTAGGCAGCTTGGCTTCAGGCTCTCCTGGCCACAGCCTCTGAGAGTGCCTCCCTCACAAAGAAGAGTACAGCCACAGCTGAAACAGGCATAGCCAGGAAAGCCGCACAACGGGAAGCTGACACTGCAAGGGAGGGACAAGGCCAGCGCGACCCGGGCTGATAGAGAATTCCCGGAGCAGCTGTGGTAAAAGCAGGCCGATGCCTTCCTTGTCTTGGGCTGAGATGTGTGGGTCTGGCAGTATGGGTTCGTACAGGCCATACTGTGGATGCAAGAAATCTTGCACCACCCTAATTATGTACACATCCATGTGCCACAAGAGCTACAATACATTGGGTGTCCTAAACGCTGCAAGGTTTCCTCCGTCCACTGGATACGCGCTGTGCACACCTACTGTGCCTCTCGTGTTGGCAACTTGAATTGAAGCTTCTTAGGGAGCGTCTTTGGGATCCTCTTACCAGCATTTCTTGTCAATCGGAGTCTTCCCTCCATAATTAGACCCAAGGCTATGGCAGCAGAAGCTAGGTGCCAAGATTCCAGACACATTAAGCTGCTACGCACAGCTTCTGCATCGCGCGCATCCATTACTTTATCTCGGATTTTGCTGAGAGTGTGTCCTGCGTACTCCAACGTAGTAGGCTGCCGGCTGGAAGGTTCAACTAGCCTAAGTGAACTAGACCACAGCACCATGCAGAATTTTCAGGCAAGCATCGTTTGCAACGCCACAGAGTCCCCAGGTCAGAAAGCCTTTGCCACGAATGGGCTGCATGTCTACTCTCCACAATACCTTGTGCATTTTCCAAGCTAGCTCAGTGCAGGAGGACCTCAGCTGGCCAAGTCGCCACAAGTCAGAAGTACGACTTGTCCCCGAAGCGTTCTCTGAGCCTGGCTTCCACAAAAGCACAAAGACCGTTCTTGGCTTGGCAGTTGTGAGCTTCTTCCTAATTAACGTCTTCCTTCCAACATCTGCAGCACATCCTTGTCACGCAGAGAGCCCCGGCTGCTGACTGTGGGCTTGACTCTAGCTCAGAACACTTCCCTGGCTGGCGCGTGGTAAGTTGCTTTGCCCGCTTGGAGGGTTGTTATGCTCGTGTCAACTGGTGTCGTTTGGAACGTCGAGCCACTTCCGCTGTCGTAGCCTCCTCTGTTGCGATCCCACTTGCACGAAGCCGAAAACGTCCTTAAGCTAGGCCAGGTGAGCAATCTGCAAGCTAATGCTTGAAGAGCTGCGGCGGTGGTGGCTTGGGGCCTTCTTCTGATGTTTATCTGACATGTAATCCATGCCTCAGTTCGGCCTGAATGCCGAGCTACATGATGTGCATCTTGAATCGCAGCCAGAACAGCCAAACAAAGAGAGAGAGAGAGAGAGAGAGAGATAAATAGCAAACATGTCTTGATACCAGATTTATGCCCGCCCTGTCTTCAGAGGAGCTAAGTCCACTGCGTCTAAGGCCGCTTGTTGCCGCAACTGCTGCAAGTGGCCATCGAAAAGGCGACACCTCAAAATGGATCTGCTCATGGCTTCGATTGTACATCTGAATCAAAGTGGCAGCAACGTAGACTTGGATTCGTGCAAGAGAAACGTGAAGTTGAGCTCAGAGCTCTGTCAGGTATGTGCGACGCGGAGCCAGTAGGAACGTGCTGCAAACGTGGGTGGCCTTCTAGTGGCCCAAGACTCACCAGCAAAGCTCCCGCATATTATTTGGGCTCGCTCAACTTCGTGGCACTTAAGCATAAAACCGACCATGATTGCTTGGCAGCCTCTGCCCCAAGCTGGCACAGTAACGTGCGGCAAAGCGTTGTGCAGAACAAGGAGAACCCATGAAGTCCTGGCTTCTCATTATATCACTCCACTTTCGATGTTAATTTCCACTTTCTTCTCCACTTGATTCTCCAGAATTCCTACCGGTTAAGGGTGTGATTCTCCATCAAGACATCACTAACTTGCCTCGCTTGCCCTTCACCATGACAGAAATCCAAACTGACTCTTCAGCGCCAATCACTTGTTGACATGGGACACGGTCCGCCCCACCAGCGCGGTAGAGACGCTCTGATGATGACGAAGGAAGCCCAATGGCCGGGTCTGGACGAATGTTTGCTTGGGGCCAGATGCTTGGTGCGCTTACAAGGCTTCAGCTCTAGTTGAAAGCTTGCGCTGTGACCTCACACCATAGCATGCTGGGAAGTAAGCCCATCATCATGGGTGAGTCCTATGCACCAGGACATGATGAAGAACTCGCTTGCAAACGTGGCCGGACAGAAACAAGTTACTACAAGACCACAAGCTCCAACAGCAGTCCATGGCGCACGCATGATCACACCGGTCTGGAGGGAACATTGCGCCCGTCTCTTTGAACACATTTTGAACATATCATATCTTGAGACTTCGTGGAGTTGCGGTTTGCGAGGACAACCACATTTCAAATGTTCATATCCTAGAGACCTGATTAATCTTGCACCCCTCCGCCCCCCAGCCGCGCCCTGCCGTTGCCAGACACTGTGCGGCAGTGGTTGCGCGCGAAGCTCCAGGCCCCGGTATTGCCCCGGTTGAGCCATGTTTGGGCAGCTGTAGATTCTAAGTGTCAGGGGGATTCTACAGTACTACTGAACATTGCCAGAAACAAGGATCAGGGCAAGTTACAAGGCTTCTCAGGGGTGTGCGCACCATGCGAGGGCATGGCCTGTCAGGCGCACTTTGCAATTCCTTCTTCATTGACCTGTTGGACCTACCACGTATCCACTACTGCAGCAGGTTCCTGCATTCAGCTCTGCATATTTCATGCGCTGCCATGTGCCTATCGATGAGCTGTGATAGCTGCAACGGCCATTGGAAGGCATTTCCGAAGCCTTCATGCGAAACATGCGAAACGTGACCAATCATCAAGTTGATATCAGCGCAGTGCCCTGTGAAGTGACATTCTTCTCAAGAAATGCTCTTGGCATGGCGGCAGCACTCAAAAGGCTCCTCGTGCTGCCTAGTTGCAATGCGCTTCTGCTGCAAAAGCTTCCATGCAATACGTTTTGCCTTCGAGGTCGCAGTACTCACAATAGCTTAAGCCGAAGGCTCCACTACAGTGCGTCTGTCAGAGTATAGCCGAGTTCTTTCACGTATGATGGTTGAGCTTCCATAATCATGCTCGTTGGCCCCGCTTCGCTCTTCCCTGCTCTTTGCTTGGAATATGGGTTGCCCGTACGAGGGCGTTTAGGATCAACACTGCGACCTAAAGAGCCTGGAAGCTGCTTCTGCAAAGAACAAACGACATAAAGCAGCACCTCGTCTTCCTCCAGCATGCCATTGCCGTTCAGGTCGAAGCTGCGACGGATGATTGGGATTTTAGAAGCTTTGCCCCCATGATCTGACCACCGGTTTTGCACGCACAGCTCAGCACAACATTCCTATCAAATATATGTTGAGATCTGTGTCACAGCCTGAATCTGAACGCGTGACCTTTAAAGGCTCATACAAGGCCTGTCGATCACCTCATGCGCGCCATCGAAGATCCAGGCAGGCAAGCTCGAAGCTTGCGCGACAGCTGGGAAGATTTCCTCTCGACCAAACCGAACAACAATTCACTGCAGAACTGCGCGCCGGGAAAAAAGTTTCTTCCCGGCAAGCCCAATGACAGGGCTAATCATACCTAATATCTCGGCTTGAAAAGTCTGATGTCCAACATGTGCCGGCTTCTCAAAATGGCCCCAGAGAGTTCCTGAAGGGTATCCCGTATCCCCTCTGTATGTTACCAAACAGGGTCCCGCCATCTCATAAATACTCATATGCGCAATTGCTCGAAGATATGAATGCCTGCATGCGATGCGCAGGATACAAACGGGGAAAGCAGAATTTGGCTACAAGTGCTCTTTTAAATCCAAGCAAGCATGCAGCCCGGGCTCCTGTAGGTCTGCAGCCCCTGGGTTGTATAGGGTCAACATGCAATAGCACAGCAAAAAATCAAACGCGTTAGCAAGAATCACAGTAAATATTAATGAAAGAACTAGAATGGACGAATAGATCCCACTGACGTGGAGTTGCGGCTTCTAGTGGTTGCGGCAGATCGACGAGTGGCGCGTGTCAGCCAGAGTCCGATGACTGTCGTTTCTCCCTTTGGCCCGTAATGTGGTATTGAGCTTTGCAGAATCTGTTGAGAGCTGATTTTGAATTAAGATCGGTCCAGTCCCAGTTTTGTCAGGCATGCAAAGTCTTTCCAACTTTGGCCACGCAAACTTGTCCCATTCCCGCAATGGGCCGTAGATGCCTCAGACTCTAGGGCCTATGGGCCTATAACGGGGGAAGTTGCGCTGTCGGCTTATGCGCTGCGCACGTCCCAGTGCTGAGCGCTTGTGAGAAAGATAGCAGCCAGCAATCCAAGCAGCAAACCGATTTCCTGCAATGTCCGGAGCACCCTGGAAATTTGAAAAAACAGATATGGCAAAAACGAGCTCTGAGCGTCAGCCCACTCCAGGCTTGGCACAGCTTTGGGGAAAGAAAGCCCCGGCACACAAAACGAGTAGGCTTCAAGACCAGTTCTATATAATGCCAGCTTGAATGAGGGCACGGCGGATACCACCATTTTGCGATGGCACGCTGCGGTAGAATTTCGAAACCTGTGGCATCTGCAGGGTGTCAGCACATGTGGCAATGGGTACGACATGAAGTAGCTCTTCCCCGAGACATGTCCTTCCATCATCTCTCAGGTATTCCCTGATAAGAACAGGACCGAGGTGGAACACATGGTCTCCGTGAGGATGCAGGCTGGAGTATGGGAACGTGGCCCTTCCATGATACGCACCTGCCCTAGGACTTAGAGTGCCAATCCGAATGCCCCTTCATCGCTGATCTCTTGAGCTGCTCGTCCAGGGACTCTGGACCCCAAGTGGCCCCAACAGACGAACACGCATCAATATCAAAGAGATAAGCGAAAACCTCGACCCTTCAGGCCGGATCCTCCTTTGTCAGAGTCAAGACGGGCCCCTTGAAGTCTCGAAATTTTGAAGCAGTGACTAGAGCCGGGGCACGATTTGTCCAAGGGAGTCTTTCCTCAGCAGATGGAAAGCTACCACAGAACCCTTCTTGCAACTTCAACTTCGACTGACTGAAGCAGCGTTGCAACTGTACCGAGTCCTGACTTTCTGCTTTCATGTAGCTCGCGGCCCAATCCCTGAACTCTTGACAAAATCAGAACCCAGGATGCTGCAGCACTGAATCTAAACAACCCATCGTCCGAACTGTCGCAGCCTTGCGCTCGAAAAGATTGAGGGGCCGCTGTACCCTAGACCGTAGACCCAGCAACAGAGCTGGTCTGGCCAACGCACCAGGTAGTAATCAAACGACTCGACAAAAGGCTAAGCCATGTGATGCCTTGCAACAGCACCACGAAGAATGACTTACAATAGCCGCACGATGTACCGTTGTTTTTATCGTTTGTTCTGTTGAAGCTGTGTGACCAACATTGACAAATCAAAGCAACTGCCTGTCAGTGAAACGTGGTTCCAGTCATAATGCTAATTTCTGGCAAGCAAAAAAGCATTGGTGATGACTTTTGCAGGAAAGCACCAGTCAAGGGAAACACATAATTAATACACAGCATGCCATCACGACTGCTACCACGACTAGAAGGATGCTTATGGCCGTTGTGCGTAAAAAGGGGATAACCATCACTACCACCACCGTCACTGCCACCGCCACTCCCACTATTACTACCCCACCACGACTATGCAATCTACTACTGTACTTAGTGATCCTCTTGCTACCTTGAAAAGAAGGAGGGCTAAGTGCATCTTGGGATCTGTTCCAGGCACCGGTCTATTGCCCGGACCAGCGCATCCCGATCCACGCCGGACAACGCCATGGTGAGGACCAAATTTATTGTCTTGGCTAGAACTTATTCACATATCGTATTCTATGGAAGTAAGTTGTAGACAAGATCGGAAACGACCCATGCTTGAAAACAAGTGCTCTGAATAGCAAGATCTTTCCTATACAATCGTCTTCAGTATTTCTACGGCGTTCGCTATGTGCTCTCACCCGCAAGAAAACTAGAATTGTGGTCAGGTTGTCATACGGCTTGGAATACACCGAATAAGCAAAATGAGCAACTTGCAATCCTGCTTGGGCATTGACGTGCTATATAGTGGCCGCCGAAGTCACAAACCCACAGCTCTTGGGTTCGTCACTCTGAACCAGCAGGCCAAATTGCAGCAGCAGGCCGGACTAGGTTATCCAGGCGAAATGGTGCTGATCGACTGCCTGTCATTCGAGTCGCAACAAGCCCCAACTGATCAACCGGCAACGACTGCTGCCAGTGCAGCATTCGTGTGCAATGGCAGGATTGTCGGCAGCATCGCAGGATATCGCAGGCTCTATCACTGCAGGAGTCATGCTAGCACATCAGCTGCGCAGAAAGTAATGAAAAGCTTCTTGCATTCCTGGCAAGCAAAGTAGCAACCTGCACTTGCCGCGTCCAGTACACGACAGTGGAACTGCCTACGGAAGAGTTCGCAAGGCACAGAGGACTCAGTGAAAACCTCTATTTGCTGCTGACTTCGCCGCTGCACAACATTGCAACTACAAGGCACAGATTGACCTCCCGCCTCCCTGGGGATAACTGTCTGATCATCCAGCTGATGCAGTCTGGCCCTAAGCGTTCGGTCTTCAGTGAGGTCATGCAACGGCGGAGGAGGCCTCTCTCTTTCTCTCTGACTGACGGCGGTCCAGAAAACAGGATCTGTCTTATGGTGAGTCCCAAGGCTTGCAACTTGACCCAACGTTCTGCGCTGTGAATGTTCAAGCTGCCACTTGATAATCTCAGCGATGTGCCTGCTACTTTCAGAGAAGGGTCCGAACATTCCGTTAGATGCCAGCATGCTCTGCGACGCCTATAATCTCTACTCATTCTGTTGTAATTAGAGTTGATTAAGCTGTAAGGTGCAAGCGGAAGCGCCCGAGCAGCTTTCGAGCTGGGTTTCCTGCTCAGAAAGGCATCTGGCTGCTTGGGACAGAAGGCACATGGAAGGTAACTTGCTCCCACACACAACCCTTAAAAGAGACATCGTAGGGAGCTCAACCTTGTGGTACAATGACATCTCCTCAGATGTCTATCACATGCCTGAAGAAATTCATGACACGACCTTTTACGCCAAGACTCAACAATGCACTTGCCGCGCCGAAGCACAAGTCTGGGGCATGTGGTTAAAGCTGCTTGCATGCTGCCTGCAAGAAGGCAATTTTCAAAGGGCAACATACATACAAGTTTCCAGGCAGGCAAACAGCCGAGTCCTTGAGGCGGAGGGTAGGGTAGGTGGCACAGCCACCTTAGGCAAGGGAGGGAGATCAGAGGTTCAAGCGGAACATTGTTGCAGCGGAAGATCTACATGAACAAAGAAAGAGCTGAAAAAAAGGCCAGAGGGTCCCCGCAACATCTACTAGGGACAGGCTCCTTTGCAAGCAGAGACCTAGACAGGGACTAAGTATACTTCTCTGCACACTCCATGAAGCAGGGACCGCAAGTTTCAACCGAAGCTTCATGTATTTACAAAGCCCCTGGCCAGGGGCGGTAGCATGGGAGGTAGCGGCGTGGAGTCCTGCAAAGCAACGGAGAAATTCCGGCGGAGCTCAAGATGATCCGTAGAGGCTCTGCTATAACGACTTTTGCAAAGTGACCCTGTCGAAGTCCCACATGCTCCTGGATCCGGCGTGAGAGGTCAAAAATGTTAAAATGAAGGGGTAGGCACAACAATTTTACTAGCAGCTCGAAGCCAATCCCAGGCCAAACTTGGTACAAGTCTCCCTGCAGGCCAAAAGCACAATGCATGGCCCAAGTGGGTCCACGCTCAAGCAGACGACAGGAAAGAAGGTTTGATTTGCCAGAACTACTATAGACTAGGTTGCAGTACGTGCAGTTTGTACCTGTTGGTCTCCTCGTCACTAGCAGGAGGCGCTGCAAACCAGCTTTGGTTGGCACCTGTCACTAAAGATCACCAAAGACTTTCCACATGAGCGAACGCACCCTTCTGCAGCCCTTCTAGGCATTTGGGGAATCTTGTGCGTTGAGTCTGGTGCCATGCAGGCTTAGGCCTCAGCGCTGCAATCACAATTTCCGACTGATCTCGCTGCTAGCCTCAAGCCTTTGGGAAGCAGCCTGCAATCACCAATGAGACCCAACGCACAAGACGTGTCAACGGCAAGGCAAAGCAAGGTCTGAAGAACAACTGCACAGCAAAGCCATGCTCAAATCAACTCTTGGCTGCACGTAACTTCTTATCCCCGCATAAGTCGCCATCATGGCTGCCCTACATATTAGTAATATCCTGACAGTGGTGGAGGAACCCATGAAACTGCCATCCTCTAACTCTCCATCATTCGACGGAGCACAAGGACTCCGGTTTCTGGCTTGGATTGGCAGCTGCAGACCATTGCGGAGCCTTAGGATGGGAGCAATGGTGCAATAAGAAGCACAAGCCAGGTAAATGAACAGTTGCTGTCCTGCCAACTGGCAACGCCCCGGAGTCCCTGAGAACGTTCCCCCACTTGCAGATACCATAGGGATGAGTTCCAAACGACCTCCAGTTGCTCGGCATACGTGCGGGTGCTGGCTCATCTGTTGTTGTTGTGCGTGCGGAACTCGAGGCCAGGGCTCCATACTGGAAAGGATCAGAAAAGTTTGAGATGAAATCATGACGGGATTGTTGCCCCAGGTTGTCAGCATGAAATGTTCTAGGCTTATTGCAGCTCCACGCAGCTAACGGTATTTCACAAGCTCTCAGGCTAAAAAACTGAGGAACACACTTGAGCTGTTGCAGAAGTCCATCACTGAGAATACCATGTCTGAGGATCCTGCTTGACTGCCACCGTCTCTGTTGCCTGAGGCTCAGGCTGCCTCATGATCTTCTGGGACGTAACATATGGATCCCTGTGATCTGCCTATTGGGATTGTATATTGCAGTCCCCTGACTCTGGAGACGGAGCCAGAGAAACAGCCTCGTTGTCGGTGCTGCTAGCCAATCCTGCCTCCTGGAAAACATTCGGAAAGGGGGAGGCTAGCAATAAAAAGAGGATTTGTAGTAAGTAATGTTGTCTTCGGATTACAAAAGGGGGTCGTATTAGAGTGCTTCTCAGCCCGAACGGAATAATAAAAAGGGGGTCGTATTAGAGCGAAATCCGAGCTGAACGGATTAATAACAACCCAGGA
>CAJNIZ010029358.1:60089-75289 GCA_905231905.1 Symbiodinium pilosum | reverse complement strand
TTGGGCACTATGCAGGGGTGGATCGGGCACTACTTTGGGCACTATTTCGGGCACTAGGCGGGCTCTATGAGGGCACTGGTGAGGCAGATACTTTGGTGGGCCTGGTAGAACCTTGGTAGAGCCCGAATAGAGCCCGAAATAATGCCCGAAATAGCGCGCGATCCATCCCTTCATAGTGCCGGCTCACACTGGGCACCTGCTTCCCTCAAGGACAAAGATGCCGTTTCTCGGTCCCACACACTCTACACAGTGTACGGCACGACTGCTGGGATTGGGTTCTGTCTCCGAGCACTGATAGTCAGACTTCAGAATGATCCAAGCAGCGCTCCGCCACCATGATAATTTTCTTTGATGTTTCAGACGCCTACCGGAGCATATAAATGCACAACATGCGGAGCAAAACATGTGTGGTCAAATACAAATTACAAATAGTTTCAACATGGTTTCACCAAAAACATAGATCGTAAGCACATCCAAGGTGCTGGGCTATAAGTAGCACCCGCTCTCACCAACCCACCAGTACCAGCATGTACGCTTTTGCAAGAACCCTTAACATTCCAACCTGCGTTGATGCTGAAGGCCAAGCAAAAGCGTTCCCTTCTACAGAGGACGGAAATGCTTCGCGGTATGTCTCCCTGTTGGAATGACTGTCAATTTTCTGCTGGGCGACAAAATGCTGCTTGATGAGAAAGAAGCTTAAGAAAGGTTGAGAGTCGGCTTAAGAGGAGGTTTTAGCCCCTCCATACACCTCTTCAAAAGAAAAGGTTGATTTCATTTTCAATTTGCCACCTCCATGGAGCTTTTCGAGCAAAGGAAATCACCTTCATAACCTTTTTAAGAAAAGAAAAATCGTGCGTGTTCGACTTAAAAAAGTGGTAGGGGTAGTCGCAGTAGTGGCAGCAGTAAATGAATGGAAGTGTAATGTCAGCAACATTGTTTGTTTGACTGCGTGCGTGTTCGGTCTTGAAAACGGGGGGTGGAACTGGAGTAGAGCTAACGGGCAGCGCTTGGGTTTGAACGGGAAGCTGAACGGCCCTAGTGCAACTCCAGCACTCGTACAAGGTTCGTGCTTTGCAAGGCAAGCAGCAGAAAGGAAAGAGCGGAAAAGGCAAGACGACCTCTTCCAAGAGTGGTCTGGTCTTACAGATCGCACTGACGGACGCGAGATCACAGATGTTCAAGGTTGTGATAGTTCATGCGCCGCGTGTAGGTGTCGTCAAGAGCGGCGCATGCGATGTGGAAGCATTTCCAGAAGCTATCGATCAGTGCAGAGGTCGACGGTTGGTGGCCTCTCCTGTGTCAGCGGGCGGTCTGTGGGTCTAGTTGATCAGCAGACAACTCCGCCAAAGAGTAGTATTTCATGCATGGTCGAATGGCGTCTTATCAAGCTTTCTAAACTGGGATCTGAGGGCAAAAGGTCCTCTGGCTATTGGCTAAGAGGCGCCGGCAGCATAGCATTCCTCACCTTAAGTGTAGCATGTCAGATAGAAGAGCTCACGTGGATATCGGGAGTCTCTACAGGATAGTAGCCGCGCCCTTAGTTCACGTTGCAGACTGCCTGCGCACGAGCACTGAGCAGCTGCCGACAAGCGAACGCATTCCTGCTTCCTTGCAAAGTGTCAAACTCAACTATCTTCAGCTGCACTAAATTAGCAGATTTGCAGCTCTGACGGGTTGTTGGAGCGTACTCTTGCCCTCTCGCCGCCGGATCCGTCTCTTGGATGGGATGATTGGGTGCTCCGTGTGCTGGAACCTGAATTCAAGCACAGATCATTTTTGTGGATGATCTTGATATCGTCATCAATACTTCTTCTACCAGGTTGGCTAGTTACCTTTCTGCAGCACTGCATCACGGCCAGTGGGGGTTGGGAGCTGCGAAGCTCTTCCTCATCTGCAAACTTTTAACATTTGTCCCCTTTCACAAGAGAGTTTCAGAAGCCTTTCAAGCATCCTTTTGCTTCACACCAAAGTTCCTTAAGCCCTTCTCCTTAGCCTCTTCCGCTCTTACGCTGCTTGGTAAGCGACTTCAGAGACTTAAACCCCTCAAACCCCCCGCTTTAAGCTCCTTTTTCACCTTCTTTAAGCTTTTTCTTTAGCCCCTCTCAAGTTCCCGTTAAGCCGCCCTCAGGCGTTCAAGCCCGTGGAAGGGAGGAATGAAGGTCGAAGGCTTCAAGTGGGCTTGAAGGAAGGCGTGAAGGGAAGCTTGAAGGGCCTTGAAGGGGACTTCAAAGGGGACTTCCGGGCGGCTGAAGATTCTGTCACCTGTGCTTTGAGCAGTGCGTGTTACGTGTCACGTGGAACTTGCCATTTCTTAAGCCTTTCCAACTTCTTTAATGGCATCTTGGCTCAGCTCAAGCTCAAGGCGTCCAGACTCGCGTATTGGGCTTGCCCAGGCGTGAGTTTGGACCTTAAGATGGGTGGAAGTTGGAACTGTAGGAAAGTTTGGGTTGCGCGTAATCCTGAGTAAAAGAATTCTTTGCAGAATTGTAGTTTTGGCTTGAAGAAATTTTTTGAATCCATTCCAGCACCCTTGCGATGCCTTAACACGATCCCTTGTGTGGCTCTTGCGCTCTTCGCAACACACCTGGGCTGACGTCAGACAGAGAATGGGGGAAACCGTGGAAGGGCGTTGCTTGAATTGAACTTTGTAGTTAGAGGTGCTGTTTCGATGTAATACAGTGGGTTTTGTGGGCCATGTGATTGCGCTGTTTACTACCATTCTTACTCTTACTTTCAGGACGGGAAGCTTATTGCGAATTGTTTGTTTGATTAATATTCTGTATTTCGACTGTCTGGATCTTGTAGAGCGTTGGTAAACCGGCCGAGCCCAAGTCCGATCCGAGATGGGAAGGGATGTGACATGGAGACTTGAAGATTTGGGAAGACCCACGCGGGCAGTTTTCTGGGCTCTACCGGATGGGGCACTTGGTTCAGTAATGGGTGCTCCCTGTCACACCGCGGCCGAGTGTTGAGCAGACTGAACGGCAGAACGCCCCAAGCATTCGGCCAACCTGCTCGGACCCGGCAGAGGGTGCTTTGGGATCGACTAGGTGGTCCAAGGGACCTTGCGAGTTCCTGCCACTGAAATGCCTGCAGGTTCAGAAGGCTTATTATTATGGATCGTTTGATTGGTTGGTGTACTGCCATTGCTGCGATGTGGATCTACTTTCCGCGCAAGAGCTTGTTGGAAAGGGATGTAACATGGCGCAATCTTCAGTGTCTTCAGTCCGCTTTTGTAGAAGGCCGGTTTGAACACCTATGAAGTCGTGGCGTGTGTGCGTTATGGGGCTTTTTCTTGCTTTCTCGAGTGGGTGCATTTGAGCTTCAGTTCTGCGAGCGTTCTCAAGTTTCTGTGCAGGCTCTTTCCGTTTGGAAATGATGGTGCGAGACATCCAGTTTCTTCGCATTACTGAACGTTTGTCAGATGAGAAGCGGCGTCGGGAAGTCCGAGAACAGCTCAGCCTGGTAAGGTACGCTGCGTCACCTGGTCGGATGGTTCTGCGGAGGATGACGAAGTGCGATTTCAGACTTATATAGTGGTGGCCGAAGATCTTTCCGTTTCGTGAGACTGCATCAGCTCTGCGTGAAAGCGTATCCCGGCGTATGGCAAGAATACATGCAAGGCGTAATGTATGGTCGGACTACGGGCCGGTGCTATTGTTTCACTTGCCACGTTGTTACGGTATTCCAAAGGCGGTGGCTGGATGACATGTGCTGTTGGATTGGCCTGGATATTTTGTTGCAGGAGTGGGTGGTCCCCGAGCTTGACGCGGCTGTTGAAGGACATGGATGCCATACCGGATGTGATGTACCGGCGTACACGTGTACAGGAAATTTTTGCGCAGGTTCTTTGGGCCTGTTGCAGGATGTGGCAAGAGGGACTGATGTTGCGAGATCTGGATTGGGACAAGATGGGCTTCTGCAATGAAACGAGGTCTTGGGAAATAATCGGACTGACAGAAAATAAACGTGTGCCGGGCGGGAGCTTCTGCCAGTGGCTTCGGCCTGTCAGAGACATACTGACTTGGTCCTTCCTTGAGTACAGTCAACTGCTGGCCTGATGTACAAGCAGCTGTGGATCGACCTCCTTCCTTTGCGCAAGCGGTTTATATCTCCGAAGTTTGATGAGTTGTTTGAGAGTCTGGAGCTTGATGATGTATTTGAGAGCCTGCCGCAGCCCGAAGGTACTGGGCGAGTCGTTGCAGTGTCCGCGGTCCTGGGGATGACGCCGGTCGACGCGGGACTGGCAGCTGCGTGGGTGGTGCGCGTTCATTAACTTTCCGGACAAGAGCTCGCCCTCGACTCGGCGCCGGTTGGGGAGACTGTGGAAGAGCTGAAGAAGCGTCTGTGCGAGGCATACGGCTTTCCTGTATATCTACCTACAACAACTCACGAGTGATAGCATTATTTTGCCCGGTTGCGTCTCGCTGAGTGAACTGTCAGTTTTGGGTCGCGAAAGACTGACCCTGCTGACGAGGATGATGGACAGGTGTACCTCGTTGCATTCAGCGCTAGAGGATTTGGGAGAAGGTGTGGGATTGGGCAGAATTGACACGGTCCGCTGTCTGTTGAACGCCGGTTTGGACGCTGATGAAGCGGCGCGCTGTGAGCCAGGAACTAGTATGCTGATGTTGGCATGTTTGCATCGACAGGCCAAAGTCGCGGAGTTGCTCATCGAAGGTGGTGCTGAAAGCGATTTCTTGGGTCATCAGACCAACAGGGCGTTGACGCTGACGTGTGTGCATGGTGATGTGCATGTTGCAAGTTTGCTGCTTCGAGGGCGCGCGGATGCCAACTCACTTGATAGGAAAGGCGCGTCGCCGTTGATGACAAGCTCCCACTTGGGTTACTCTGGAATAACGCGTCTGTTGCTTCAATCTCGAGCTGACGCGTGGTCTTGGGATGCAGAGGGCATGACGGCACTCATGCTGGCGTGTGCTGGAGGTCACGCGGAAGTCGTCCGTCAATTGATCGACGCTGAAGCCAGTGTGAATGCATGGGCGGACCAAGGTATGACTCCGTTGATGTTCGTGGCCAACAGAGGACTTCTGTCGACAACGCCCGTCTTCTATGGCGTAGGTGGCAATGACAGGATCTGCTTCGAGCTTGGTCACGTGGAGTGTGCAATTTTGCTGCTTTTCAGATCGGCTCGCATTGATGACAGGGACATTTTCGACAGGGCCGCGTTCATGTTTGCGAGCGTGAACAATGATTTGGATATGGTGGGCTTGCTGCTTGGATTCAGAGCGGAAGTGGATTCTTGCACCGATCTCGGCTGGACGTCGTTGTGTGCTGCATGTTGCCTCGGCCGCGCGGAGGTGGTAGGTTTGCTGCTCGAAGCCAGGGCAGATGCAAATCGATGCTAGGAGGATGGCGCGGTGCCACTGCATTATTTCGCGGCTTGTCGTGGCAGGACGGAAGTCGTCGCTCGCTTACTTGGGGCTGGTGCCAGCAGATACTTGGCAGACGGTGTAGGGGTCACACAGCACGTTCATTCGCATTGATGGGCGGTCAGACGGATGTCCTTCGTCTGCTGCTGTGGGACTGAAGTAGAATCAACCGCGGGATTTCTGGTAGGTCGGTTTTGGATTTAGCTTGCCTAAGTGTGCCACTCGAGTGGCGATCGCCGATGGCATCGTTGCTGCAGTGACGGACGCAGGTGACCCGGTATGGGAAGCTGCGTTGCCTTGATGCCGAGAAAGCTCCTTTCGCATCGGAAATTGCGCAGAATGCCCTTTCTGCGCCGAATCAGTATATTCGTGGAGATTCTTTCTTCTGCGACGCAAAAAAAAGCATTGTCTGGCAGGGCTGACCCGTGTGCACTGTTGCGTGCTTTGCCAATAATGGAGTTGTTTGTGCGCTGAACTTGCCTTGGTGGCAAGATCCGCATGCTCCGTTCAGAACTCAGTTCTTGTACGCTGCATAGTGTCGATCATTTGAACAAGTGTTTATGTGAGGTCCAGATGGTCTTCGCCATCAACGAGTCCATCGCGCACATCGAGAATGTGGCCAGACACGCGCACACCGACAAGCTTGCACAGACAGACAGGCAGACAGACAGACAGACAGACAGACAGATAGACAGACAGACAGACAGACAGACAGACAGACAGACAGACAGACACACACACACACACACACCCACACACACACGCACGCGTACACACACGTTTGTGTAATTACACAGAATCGAATATTACTCAATGGATGAGCTGACATAACTTTTGAGGATTTGTGAGTTTTCCAAAAGCCTCCGGGTGAATGCTGGTTTGTATGCCTGGCAGTGCCTGGGGGTTGTGGTGTCATTTCCTACCCTCCCAGGTGCCTCTAATGCACTTTCGCTTGTACATACGTTGTCCAGGACCCTTTGTTTCTTATCTTATCGTCCTTATCCTTGCATTTGCTTGGACAGCTGTGGGGTCCGTAGCATTTTCTGGCAGATCCACTGCTGGCACTGCTGGGAGCCTCTGGGATGAAGGCGAATCAGTCAACAATAAAGAACCCTTAGCCTGCCTAATCTTAAACTCCTACAGAGGATTGTGTTATGAGAATAATGGAAATCGTCAACGCTACCCAGGTGCACTTGCTAGAGCACACGGAAAGCCTAGTCAAAGCCCTGTCATCTCGAGCGTCGGTTTGCGGGGGAAATAGCCGGACGAGTAGCTTGTAGAAAAAAATAACCAGTGGCCCTTAATCATCCCACCTGCGCAACACCCGCGGGTGGGAGAGTGCGATTTTTGCTACGTGTTCACCCCAGATCCTTTGAGATTTAAAAAATGAAAAATATCGAGAGCGCATGCATCTAGCTGTGGAGTCAATATAGGTTGTAAATAGAATAATATTTGCTTAATGGAGGATGCGAAGCTTATAATGTGAAATATGATTAGTGGAGAGGGTCTGAGATTTGACCGTTTGAGATAGTTGGGATGAAATTCAGAAAATTTTTGACAACATATTTTGATAGGTCAAAAAATCCCCAACAAATTTGGTAGAAGGTACCGTCACAACTCCGACGGGGAGGGGGCTCAGTGATCACACGCAGAGCTGCTCGGGAAACTAAAGGTGGGCATGCAAGCTCAGCATAGACCTTCGCACTCCCGAGCGCTCATGACGAAAAGAGCCCTCGCTTCTGTTGTAGTGCTTGGTGCAAGCTAAGAGACTTGGTTGAACTGAAGTCTATCCCGGCATGTTCAATAGCTGGCAGTTGGAGTGTCCTCGTAATTCTGGGCGCAAATGACGCCCCTCTCGGTGGGCGCGGAGTGTCGTGACGCGAGCACATGGGGCATCCTTGAAATTTTGGGTGCAAATGACACTTCTCTCTGTGCACGCGGCGTGTCGGGATGTTTCGGCGTGTCGTGATGCTGGCGCGAAGAGCGCCCTCGAAAATTTGAGCGTAAGTGATGACCCTCTCGGTGTTCTCGGCGCGTCGTGACGGAATCCTCAACTTTGAAAGAATCCCTACAGCTGCCGCTAGCCAAATCCCGTGCAGCTGCGCTTAGAAAAACAATTGCTTTCGGCCTTTCGGACGTGTTTTTTTTTTGGCTGTCGGAATCTTTGCAGCCGTGCCAAGGAAAAACAGTTTCCGGCCCTCAGAACGTGTTATTTTACTTTGCATGGTTGTGGTTTAGCAATCCTTGCTATGGAGGCGGCTTCTAAGGAATGTTTACGGCCGCGCCTAGGAAAAGGAATGCCGCCGGACCCCAAACGTTTTTCTTGGGCTTTGCCGTGGTTGCAAGCAATCCTTGAAGCCGCGCCTAGGACAAAAACCAGCGTTGTGTTGATGTGCTGGAGATGTGACTAGCCTTCATTGGCTTCGGTTTGCCCTTAGGTTTGTATGAACTTGATGACGGTACAGTAAGAATGCTAATCTAGATCTCTTGTTTTTGCATATAGAACACAAGTGTGATGATTCATATAGCAGTAAGCATATGTTGCAAGCTTCCAACACGGCGCAAGCATCACGGTTCAACAATGCACATCTAGGAGAACCTTCGCAACACTTTTGGGAAGAATCGTTGATTCGTTGATGTTTTTTTGCAGATGCCCAGGCAACAACAGCAATTTGTAGAATGGGAAGCATGTCTAACGAAACACAGGCTGTTGCAATTTCATTATGGCCGAACCTCCCGATACAGCATGCCCTGACGTTGCAAATTCGAGAGCTGTCCATGTTGAGCCGTCCGGATGCAAAAATCCAGCTCCAATATCGAGCTGTGTGCTCATGAAGATACAACGTACAAGGTAGCTTATGGTGGTTTGCCGTGGCATGAAATGGATTTATTTGGCCGTGCTGAATGTCCATTTGTTTCGCGGGGTTTTTGTTACCACGCAAACAGTTTTCGATTGGTATCTTCGCGAAACAAGAGGCGAACATAATTGAATAGGGGCACACTTGTGAATTCTGAATGGCCTGCTGCAGTCTTTGAACATCCTTGCCCTGTAAGCGTGAAGCTGCTGACAATTTGCAACATGGTGCCTTGGCTGGTCGTGCTTACGCATGAATTTCTACAGCAAACCATTTTGTGGACAATCCGACAATTCTGCGATCCCGTTATACCAAGGCGCAAGCAGCAATTATTGGAGCTGCGGCACTGCTTGGTGGCTATGCATTCTTGGGCCCCAGCACTCTGAGTGCAGCCCCATCCGCGCCTTCGCAGCTGCGAGGTCCATGCTTTGGTTTCCAACTCTTTTCCAGCAAAGTCCTACGAGCGTCGCCATTGCTTGCGAAGGAATGCAGGTAGCACCGTTACTCATCAGGTGCAGCACCTGGTGCAAGCCGCCATTCATCTGCCGCAGCACCGCTGGCTGGGGCATTTGCTTGCGTTGCAGCAGCGGCAGCAGTGAGCAGGACGGCGACAAGCATGGTACAAGTCCAGTGTGTTTTCATGGTCAGAAGAGGTGTTTATGCTGCATGTATGCGTAGGAGGTCAGAGACAAGTACAGCATGCCGAGCCGCGGCCGTCAAGAAAAAGGGTGTGAAGGCAGCATATGAGACGACTTGAGCCACATGCAAGTGGCAAGCAAACATTTTTTCGGCAGGAACAGTTTGGCACGCACTTGTTGGCAATCGTGGGCAATGGTGGGTGTAGTCGCAAAGAAGTTATACGGAGTGCTGAGCTGCAAATGCTTTGCAGGTGGTTCATGGCAAGGAGATCCCTTGGAACCTGTTCACCCCAAAAGCCCCTTACCAGGGCAAGGCCGTGCAAGCAGGGCAAACCTTTTGTGAATGTGTGTATGGCATAAATTGCTTGTGCTTGTCAAGAGTTCCATCAGCATCCTTGAGTGCCACAGTGTCAGTGTTCCAACGTATTCTCTGCGGCTTTGCGGGCGGTCTGCTTTTTGCAGGTTATCGAAAACGACGTGCACCCACAGACCCTCACGGAAGATACCGGGGATGCAAATTGGGAGACCACCCACGTGACCTTTGATCACGGCGGCAACGTCCCATACATCGAGGGACCGCGAGTGTGAGTTTGCCTCAGCATGGTGATTTGTGGTTCCAACACCTCTTGGTAAATGTCGGCTGATAGGACAATCAATCGGCGTCATTGCGCCGGGCCGCTTCGATTTGCAAATTGGTGGTTTAAAGCATGCAATAGTACTTGCAACTTCAGCCCGACCACAGCCATCGATTGAGGACCAGACAAGAAGGGCGAGAAACCTGCGAGGATTCGACTCTATTCCATCGCATCATCTGCTGTTGGTGACAATCAGAACTCCAAGACGGTGTCTCTGACACTCAGCATATTATGAGGGCATGCAAAGCTTGGCTTATTCCATGTTGCAATTTGCTGTGCGACCTAGTTTGCGTCTTAATGCAAGTCCTTGCTGCAGGTGTGTCAAGCGTGTTGTGGAGGTGGATGGTACGCACGCTAATCGTGAGGTTGGAGAGGACCTTGCAGAGTTCTTGCGGCCACTGGCAGATGGAGTTTTATGCTTGTATACGCGTATGGAGTGTAATGCTCAGGACAAGCCTGACAAGGCTGGAACGGCTTTCCCGGACAACAAGGCTCCACGCAACACAACTTCCCTGTAAGCAGTCACCTGCCGTTTGGGACTGTGTCATACATTCACTAGCTGTGCATGAAAAAGAAGTGAGGTCTACCGTGGCGTCTGTTCCAACCACATCTGTGACATGAGCCCAGGAGAATGGGCCTGAAAACAGTTTGTGGAGTCTTCCGATTTTTGAACAGCAAAGTGTAAATCCGTGTTAGATTATGAGCTGACGCTGTCTTTACATGCTGTCTTTAGCTGTTTCTTTGCAGTTGTCTACTGACAGATGTCAAACACATCTTGAAGGCCTTCAGGTTTGAAGGTGTAAAGCCAGGAGATGATGTGATGATCACTGGTCCAACTGGTGCTGAGATGCTCCTGCTCCTTGACAGAGTACTTCGTAAATGGCATCAAATATGAGGTTCAACCTGTGATGCAGACTTTGCTCCAACTCTTTGCGCACTGCAGAGGCCGGAGTATGTAAGGCCCCTTGCACAGACCATGCCTGGGCCCATACGACTTTCCATTATGGAGGCTTTGAGCCCAAAACGGCAAACACCGTTCAGATTTTTTAAGCACTAGGAATTGAGCCGTTCAGCAGCGCAAGTTTGACATTTCGAAGTGTCTGAGGCCGGAAGATCCTGAGGCCAACATCATCATGCTGGCCACAGGCAAGGTTCCAGAAAATGGAAAACATGCTAGCTTCGTAATTGGAAGCGCAGCAAATAGAGCCAACAGACTGCCTGCTGGGCGCAGGCACGGGTATTGCCCCGATGCGCGCTTACTGCCGACTGCTCTTCCACGATGATGCTGGTGCAAGCGCCGTATCGAAGCTGCAGTTTTCAGAGCTGTCCAGCCCATTTGTAATCATCTAACTTGCATTTTCCTAGCTCTTGAAGCCTCTCGAGTTGTTTTCAGGACGGGGGCCGAAAGTTCAAGGGCCTCGCCTGGCTGTTCATGGGCGTCCCATACTCCAAGTCCCTGCTGTACGATGATGAAGTTCGGACGCATTGACTTTGTCTTGAAAAGGCTCTGAGGTGTCTGAGGTGTTGGAAGTCCACGCTTCCAAGCAAGCCTTTCGGGTGGATGGGATGATGCTGATAGAGTCAGGTCGGGGTTGTGCGGGGTCTATGTTTGGCCCATCGCCGCTAGTAGCATGCCTACAAATCAATTCCTAACATGGCTAGACCAAGGAACACCAGGACTACAAGAAGAATTATCCTAGCCAATTCAAGTACGACTACGCAGTCAGCCGCGAGCAGAAGAACGCAGCTGGCCAGAAGATGCAGCTCAGCCGCCAATCTGTCGCCTGAGACCTTCAAAACTAGAGTTTTTGCTGTGGCTGTGAGTAATGTTAGGGCATGATCACTGTTGACGCTCAGCGCGGGGTTGTGCTGATGCCAGGTACATTCAGACCAAGATGGCAGAGTATGCGGCGTCTGAGCGGCATGCAGCTCACGGAATTGTTTGATGTGCCTGTTTTGCCGAGGATGAGCTCTGGGAGCTGATGCAGGATGAGAAGACCCACGTCTACATGTGCGGCTTGAAAGGCTCGCCCACACGGGCGCGTGCAATGAAAGCTTTTACGTAAGTTTTTGAGCTTTGGTTTCCTGTAGATATGCGTACTTCCGAGCAGAGCTGGAGTCCAGGAGTCTAGAGTTCCTCAAAAACTCGCACCGTCAGGTCAGGGTAGAAGTTTGGCTGGAGGGCAGGTATTTGAGGATCGTATTCTGGCATACTTGGATTTTCCGACGAAAGGGTGGAGCAGTACCATCTTGTGGCTGAGATCCAGACCAACTGCTCATTGCTGATCATTGAGAAACGGTCAGCTTCCGGAATAGCTGAAATGCAAGTTCTGAGTATGTAACAAGTCAAGAGATCCAGACGGGAAGGTATGGAGTCTGGCATGGCTGAATGCTTTGGACCCATTGCAGAGAAGGCTGGCAAGGACTGGAATCGAGAAGCCTCACAGAAGGTGTTTTGCGTTCTAACAGAAGCGCTTAGCGGCCTGCAGGACTGGGCTGAGTTTGCCAAGGCCATGAAGAAGGACCGGATTTGCGTCATTGAAATGGGCGGGCATTGAAGCAGAGTTTGGGCATGGGGCTTTGCAACAAATGACAGGCTGACCGCTACCACGTCGAGGTCTACTGAGAACAGAGCTCGTGGAAGACAATTTTCAGCACTGGAGCTGGCAAGGCAGTTTGTGACTGGCAGTTGGCTCTTCTTATAGCAGAACGATCGTAGTAAGCAGCTACCAGCGACTTGCTGTGATTTAATTTGACGTTTTCTTGGCGTTGGGAGCATTCACCCAATTGCCCTGGAATTTTCCTTGAATAGTTCATGGGGATCCCACTCCCCCGGGCCTGTCTGGCCATGCGGATGTAGATTTTGTGGCATGCATGTTGCGACATGCTGCGGGCTCTTCGCCCCAAAGCATTGCAGAGTCCCGAGGGTCGCCTCCCTACAAACGGCAATAGGCGGAAAAGTTGCCAGATAGTTTGCTTACTTTTTGGATTGATATTTATAGTCAAGCAGTGCGCTCTGCAGCCATTCGAAGCTCAGCTCAAGGTTGCACCATGGCCTCAAGCAGGCCAGCAGGGCGCTTCAAAACAGCCCCGCGCTTTCGCATGCTAACTCAGTGAGCACACGCGGCAAGCTAGTCGTAGAGTATGGAAGGTTCGAAATGCTTGTTACTTTGCCAGCACATGTAGAGGTCGGCTCTATTCCTAAAATTTGTCACTCCGTCCCATCAACTAAAATTTTTAGGCAATGTCCAACTCTTTTCCGCAGCAATGCCAGCTGTTGTGCTGGTTCCACGCCTGCCGGGGCCAGTGAATGCGCTCGGCCTTCATGCACCTCTAGCGGCACTGAAAGAAGAGGTAGAGAGTGAGTATGCTGCAAGCAGCTCTTTGCAAACTGATTCGGCAAAGTGATCCAGGTGCCGCGTCCTCGACTCCGCTCCCGCTCACGCAGTGAGCGGGAGCCTGAGCATGATGCGCGACGACAGGACGGTTTTGAGCCGACATTTGTTTGTTCGTCAGTTTGCTCGTTCATTTCTTGCGTCACAGGAGAAGCGCCGGCAAAAACGGCGAAGATGTGTTACGAAGCGGCACAAGGCAGCTAGACCACCTCATATTGGCAGCTTCTAATGTGGCTGGCAAGCTGCTGAGTCTTCCTGTTTGGTGTTTGCTAATCAATGGCAGGGCTGTCGAGGGATGCTGCACAAGACCACTCTTGGCACTTGGCCGCGTGCAGGGAAGCTCAGCCATAACACCTGCGCCTTGACATTTTAACCCCGCAAGCAGTTTTGACGTTCGAGGCTGCGCGCCGCCTCCGCTCGAGCTCTCCCGTCAGCACGTGTACAGAGGTCATCCTGTTTGGGGTTGCCTTGAGAGCATAGTCTTATCTCCTTAAAGCTGGGATTTTTAGAAGGATGATTCTCAGCTCCGTTCGCGCTCGCGCAGCAAAGCTGGGACGGAGGCAGACAGCCGCCGGGGTCAGAGCTGAGCACCAACTGATCGTACTTGACATTTTAGAAGGAAGCTCGGCGATTTACCCGACACAGACGTGCACCAGTTGTGCAAAAGGACAGCCTGCACTTCCAGCTTTGAACACGTCTGAAAATCCGAAGGCTTGGCTGAGTGCAGCTGCAGGAGCGGCGGAGCACGCTGCGACCGAGTGTCGTGCGCCCGCGTCTGCATGCAGGGAGCCCAGAATGGACAACATTCTGCACAGAGTGAGGCATTAAGTGGAGAGGTAGAGTAGGGCGAAGAAATTTTCCACGGTGGTGAGGGTTCTAGCTGCGATCACAGAGCTTGCTTGAACATGACCACCCAGTTCCAGACACTTCACGGTTTTGCTGCTTTGGTAAGAAGCTGCTCGCCGAGAGATTGTGGAAATTTTCCGTAGGAGTCGTTGACCCCATTTCTCAGAGCGGCAACGTTCATAATAGGCAAGCGCAAGCACCTCCACTGCTCCCTGAGGTCTCTGCACGGGTTCGTGAGCTCCAGGAGGATCATGACTCTGAGCTGTTGTGCCTGGCCTTATCAATTGTCGGCAGAGCGGCAGGCCCTTAAGCCCGGGCACGGAGATAGGCATCATGATGCCGTGATAGTGCAGATTTGAGCTCGGTGCGGTACATGGACACAAGAGGGCAACAGTATCTGTAGCTTGAAGCGATGAGGCTGTTTGTCTAAGTACGAGATTCTGTCAGCATTCTACATGATCCCTTCCCAGGAAGCGCCTGCTCCTATCAGGGCAGAAAAAGATGCAGGACGGGGCCACAAACTAAGTTGAACGTTACGGGGATGCTTTTCCATGCTTTTCCTAGTCCTGCTGCATGCACCTTCGACATTGCACGACTTGATGCCTATTCAGTTCAGAAGTTCATGACGCAGTCAGGACCAGAACCCATCGCCAAAGCGCGAGGTACCACAGCCAAGGATCTCCTGGGATGGAGTTTGCAAAGATGGTTGAGACATGACTTTCTTGCACTGACACTGTTGCTGAATGACCCTTCCTTTTGCTCATTTGACTCCTTGTCAGCATGAAGTGCTTGGCTGCCTACCTCAGTGACTCAGATCCTTGAGCCCCATCGCAGAGGCAGTCTGACGGTGGCGAACCGTCTGCACAACAGGGCGAGCAATGCAAGCACCTGGCCGACAGCCCCAAGATGGGTGCTGCGGTCGAGGAGACTCCACGCTGCTCGGCTTGCTTAGCTCTCGCCTGGCAGTTCCCTTTTTGACATCCGGTGGCTTGGCGCCTGGCGCCTTGAGCCAGTGGCCGTCTTTTCTGCATTTTTTGAGTGTGTGTTCCTGTGTACGTTTTTTTGGGCGTTCTGTCTGCACCCAGTGAGCAACAGAGCAAGCAAATAGGAATCCTTTGGCGCGCAAACATGCTTGACCTTGTGGTTGGTGAGTTTTATTGTTGGTTTCCGGGCGTGTTCCCCCTTGGCAAGTGGGGTCGGGAAGCATTTGCCAATTGCTGCGTGTCCTCCTTATGCCTGATGTTGCTAAAAAGGTAATTGTAAGACATCGCAAAGCAATTATGTCTGGCGAGGCTTGGGGTTTGGCGCTGATTTGGGAGGGGGCGTGGCTTGGCTGGCGCCGGGGGCTTGGGTTCGTGGGCCACAAAAAAAGAAAAACATCGGTCTCCTACACCCACTTCCAGAATCCAAATGAGTGTCATTGCCGGGGGGGGGGGGGGGG